>BLBF01000095.1:513291-529337 GCA_015471245.1 Laticauda colubrina | reverse complement strand
CTGTTCCATAGATCTGTTGATCTTCTAGGTCTCTGTTATGTCTTGGTGTGTTTTTGTGGATCAAGTTGGTGATTTTGTTTTTGTGGAAGCCATTGGCTGTCAATACTTCAGTCAGGGTGCATAGTTCAGTCTTTATATGTGTCTTGTCTGCCAGGCATTTGGTTCTGGTAATTAGGGTTTTCGCTACGGAATTTATCTGTGCTGGGTGGTGGTGGGATTGGGCGTTGAGGTAGCGGTTGGTGTGTGTTTTCTTTTGGTATATGGTGTGTCCCAGTGTGCCATCTGTTCTTTTGTAGATTAGTACATCTAGGAATGGTAGTTGTTTGTTTATTTCCGTTTCCATGGTGAACTTGATTTTGGGGTGTGTGTTGTTTAGGTGTGTTAGGAAATTGTTTAGGTTTTCTTTTCCATGGGGCCAAATCACAAATGTGTCATCGATGTATCTTAGCCATAGTTTGGGTTTGTGGGTGGCATTAGCCAGGGCTCTGGATTCGAATTCTTCCATGAACAGGTTTGCAATGACGGGTGACAGTGGTGATCCCATAGGGGCTCCTTCAATTTGCTTGTATCTTTGTCCTTTGTATATGAAATATGTGTTGGTTAGGCAGTGTTCTGTTAGTTCCATGAGGTCTTTGGCTGGTTGGTATTTATTTTTGATGATTCCAAGAGTTTCTTTTATTGGGACTTGAGTGAATAGTGAAACCATGTCGAAACTTACAAGCAGATCTTCTTGTTCTACGTGTAGATCTTTGATCATTTCTAAGAAGTGGTATGAGTTTTTTACATATGAAGCTGCGGTTTCAGCATGGGGCTGTAGTTGTTTTCCTAAGTATTTAGCTAGGTTTTGTAATGGTGCTCCTATGGAGCTGACTATGGGTCTGAGAGGTATGCCTTCTTTGTGTATTTTTGGGAGGCCGTATAATTTGGGGCATCTAGAAGATTTTTCTTTTGGGATGATTGTCTGTTGGATTTCTTTGCTTATGTGGCTGGTTATAATTTTCTTCTTCGTTGATATATATATATATATATATATATGGACTGCACACTGCACTTTATTTATTTATCCAAGGCTCTTATTATGACTCTCTTCTCCAGCAGCTTCAAAGCCAAGCCTCAAGTGTTGAAATATTGATAAGAGTCCAGGAAAACACCTGTAATAATATTTTTCTGTGCTCTCCCTCCATCTTATCACATTAAAATGTCCTTGAGAAGGATTGTTTATACATTTCTCCCCAATTCAAATAAAGTACTTTCAAGCCTCTAGTTGGCAGTGTTGCAAGATCTCTTAATACTTTTTCCCCCCCCAGCCGGAAAGAAGAGTAATGTATACAAAACTCAGAGGAAAAGAAAAAAAAAACAAAGGGGGCCTATCCTAAAGAAAATTAAAAAGTCAAAAGAAGCATAAAAATATATATAAGAAAAAATTCAATCTGGTTACCTACAAAGTCACATTAAAGTCCTCAGAAAAAGAAGTAGTAAGGAAAGAATCCAAGCCTCAATTTGACATCACTTTAAAAAACGCCGCTCAAACAATTCCAGTCAAACAAAAATAAAGTCACAGGTTTCTTCTTTGTTCAGGATATCCTTTCAGGTCTCAACCAATTTACAATACAAAAGAGGTTTCTCACCCAACCGACACACACTCGCTCAAGCCACTTTCTTTTCGGAGCTGTCCCGACTTCAGCAGCTTTGGAGGCTGCCTTTCCACCGCCAGCAAAAGGGCTTCTCCCGGATCAAACCAGAGATTTTGCGATATCTCTGGGATCCTGGGACTGTGCCCTTCACTATCCCCGTCTCTACGGGACGGTTTAGGTCCGTTAGGACCGACCCGGGGCGAAAATATCAGCTGCGATCTCAGAGCCCCGAGATCGCAGCTGTAGCACCGAGACGAAGCTCCGCCTTCTCCATTTACAAATTGTTTTGTGCTTCCATTTCATAGTCTTCAATTACAATTACATTGTATATATTCTCATATTTTCAGTTAAGTATTAAATACATTAATATCATTGTTAATCAATCATTTGACTATACTTTTATTCATTCATGTTTTACCAAATAATCATATTTTACTTAAATTGTTTTGTGACAATTCATATTATCATCTCAAATCTATCCTACAATTATTTTGTAGATGTAATAAGAAAGGAATACATCTTAATATATTTATTATTTTCTAAGAATCTACATATTTCATGACCATGTTGTACTGTCTAACCATTGATAGAATAGATCCTAGATTTTATAAAACTGTTTATCATCTTGTTCTCTGATTTCAAATGTCAATCTACTCATTTCAGCACATTCCAATATTTTCTTAATGATTTCCTCCTGTGATGGCATTTTCTCTTTTTTCCAATTTTTAGCAAATACAATTCTAGCCATTTAATCCATTTACAATCAGGTATTTCAATTCTTGACTATATATTTCAGATAAAATTCCCAATAAAAATATATCTGGTTTCAAATCTATATGCTTTTTTGTCATTTTTTCCAACCACATATGGATTTTAGTCCAATATTTTTTAGCACCCGCACAAGTCCACCATATATGGTAATATGAGCCAGGTATCTGATGACATTTCCAACATTTTTCTGATTTGTTCTTGAACATTCTTGCTATTCTTGTCGGGGGGAAATGCCAACCTGTAAAACATCTTATACAAATTTTCTTTATATGCTGTTGACATTGTCATTTTATAATTTTGAAATCACAATTTTTGCCATTTCTCTAAATCAATCCCATATCCAAAATTCTTCCTTCAAGCAATCATTGTTTCTTTAACTTCTTGTTCTTCTTCTAGTTTAATTTCTAATAAATATACATACATTTTTTTGATCACATTTTCATCAGTACCTGTCAAAATCTTATCTAAATCAGTCAGTTTATCATAGAAACCTTCTGTTTTAGAGTCTTTATCATACCTTGAATGTAATATGAAAACCAATTCATCTTTATACCTTGTTCCTCTACTTTTTGTATAGATTTGAGTTCACCCTTTTCATTCAATATTTCACCATATCTAACTGTTTGTTCCTTTTTATATATTATAGGATAAGAAAATGCTTCAATAGTTGGTAGCTAGACTGGAATTTTCAAATAGCATTATCTTTTAGTTTTCCACAGTTTAATCACAGACTCCTGTATATAATGTCTTCTAAAATACCCCTATGTTTTCGTTCCTTTATACCATAGAAAAGCATGCCACCTCAACAACAGATCATGTCCTAATGTCAACAGTCTAGTGTTTCTTAATGTTATCCATTCCTTAACCCACATCAAATTTGTAGCTTGGTAATACAACTCTCAATGAGGCAAACCAAATCCTCCTATTCTAGCATCTTGCAAAAACTTTAGCTTTATTCTCTTTTTCTTTATTTCCCATATTAAATTTCAACACGATTTTATTTTAATCTTCAAAGTAATCTTTTCCAAACTTAATTGGAATTGTTTGGAACAAATATAAAATTCTGGGTAGTATATTCATCTTCATTGTTGATATTCTCTCTATTAATGACAGTTGTAAATTTTCCCATTTCACCAAATCTAACGCTATCTGCTGCTTAAGTTTGATATCATTATTCTCTTTTATTGTACTGCATCTTGCTTTCAAATGTATCCCCAAGTACTTAATCTTATTCGTGACCTGAATTTTCAATAGATCTACCAGTTCTTCCTTTTGTCTTAATAGCATATTCTTTGTCAAGATCTTTGCCTTATCTTTGTTTATTTTCCAACCAGCCACTTTTCCATATGCCTCTATCTTTTCTATCAATTTTGATGCTGTTTCTAGTGGGTCTTCGAAAATGAAAACCAAATCATCTGCGAATGCTTGCAACTTAAATTCTGCCTGTTTAATTTTCATCCCTTTTATATCATTTTCTTCTCTAATATTTCTGTTTAGCACTTCCAAGGTTAATACAAACAACAGAGGTGATAGTGGGCACCCTTGTCTTGTTCCTTTTTTTCTATCAGTAGAGTCTGTCAGTTCTCCCTCTATCATTACCTTTGTCGTTTGATTATGATATATAGCTTCTATTGCTTGAATAAATTTTTTACTAAAGCCCATCTGTTCCAGCAGTAATAATATGAATCACCAATTGACATTATCAAATGCCTTCTGTGCATCTAGAAATATCAAAGCCATTTGTTTTTCAGGGTATGCTTCTTAGCATTCCAAAGTGTCCAATGTTATTCTCATATTGTCTTTAATTTGTCTCTGGCAGAAATCCATTTTGATCAGGATGTGTAAAATTGTTTAAGTATTTTTTAAGTCTTTCTGCCAATATTGAAGCAAAAATTTTATAATCTGCATTTAGTAAGGAAATAGGTCTATAGTTCTTGATTTGTAATGTATCGTCCTCCTCTTTTGGGACGAGTGTAATATAAGCTTCTGACCATGATTTGTGTATCTTCTTTTTTAACATAACTTCATTCATAACTTCTAGCAATGGAAGGTTCAACGATTCTTGTAATGTTTTATAGAATTCTGCCGGAAGTCCATATGGGTCTGGTGCTTTTCCATTATTTTGCTTCTTGAGTGCTTCAGTTAACTCCATCATCATTGTATTGCTTTCTAACATTGTTTCAATCTCGTAAGATATCTGGGGTAAATTAGAATTCTGCAAATACTGTTTAACTCCTTCCTCATCAATATCCTCTTGTGTGTATAGTTTCCCATAATAATCTTGAATGATTTCCTTCTTCT
Source organism: Laticauda colubrina (assembly GCA_015471245.1). NCBI lineage: Eukaryota > Metazoa > Chordata > Lepidosauria > Squamata > Elapidae > Laticauda > Laticauda colubrina. Next base: position 524,631 of record BLBF01000095.1, on the reverse strand, counting down.
CTTTACTACCATAGCAAACTTGGCCTTGGTCATTAATTGCAATATTTTCCTTGACTCTTTCTCCTTTCTCAATTTATATGCTAACCATCTATCTACCTGGTTTATTTGCATCTTCAAAATAGTTCTGTTTATTTATTCTTGAACATTCTTGCTATTCTTGTCGAGGGAAAATGCCACCTGTAAAACATCTTATACAGATTTTCTTTAAATGCTGTTGACATTGTCATTTTATAATTTTGAAATCACAATTTTTGCCATTTCTCTAGATCAATCCCATATCCAAAATTCTTCCCCAAAACAATCATAGTTTCTTTAACTTGTTCTTCTTCTAGTTTAATTTCCAATAAATATCCATACAATTTTTTAATCACCTTTTCATCACTACCTGTCAAAATCTTATCTAAATCAGTCAATTTATTATAGAAACCTTCTGTTTTGAAGTCTTTTTCATACCTTGAATGTATTTGCGCATAAGAAAACCAGTTTATCTTTATACCTTGTTCCTCTAGTTTTTGCATCGATTTAAGTTCACCCTTTTCATTCAAAATTTCCCCATATTTAACTGTTTGTTCCTTACATGTTATAGGATAAGAAAATGTTTCAATAGTCAATAACCAGATTGGAATTTTCAAATAACATTGTCTTTTAATCTTCCAATTTAACCACAGAGACTCCCATAAAATAACCTTGTATTTTGGTTCCTTTATACCATAAAAAGGCATGCCACCCCAGCAACAAATCGTGTCCTTCTAATGTCAGCAATCTAGTATTTCTTAATGTTATCCATTCCTTAATCCATGTCAAGTTTGTAGCTTGGTGATACAACTCCCAATTAGGCAGACCAAATCCTCCTCTAATTCTAGTATCTTGTAGGATTTTTAACTTTATTCTTGCTTTCTTACCTTGCCGTATATATCAACACAATTTTGTTTAAATCTTCAAAGTAGTCCTTTCCAAGCCTAATTGGTATTGTTTGAAACAAGTATAGAATTCTGGGTAAAATATTCATTTTGATTGTTGAAATTCTCCCTCTTAGTGACAATTGTAGGTTTTCCCATTTTGTCAAGTCTAGTGCTATATGTTGTTTAAGTTTAATGTAATTGTTCTCTTTTAATATACTACATCTTGCTGTCAAATGTATTCCCAAGTACTTAAAGCCCATGTCCCACTGCACCAACGGATGCAAAGAGGATGTAAAACATTTAAAAAAGCTTGCCATCCATTGGAAAACGCGATGCATCCGTTGTGTACTCACTGCATACGTGTTTCATACGCTCTATCCCTCCAGCATCCATCCACTGAGATTTTATCTGCCCAAGAAGTTTTGAGCTGCACAAAACTTTGTGAACGGATGAACTTTTTGCTGTGTACGATGTAAATCCGTGACATCCGAGCAACAAACGTTCTATGTCCGTTTATCATCCATTAAACGTCTGCTGTATCCTCTCTGCATCCTCTGGGCATCCTCGCAACTCACATCCGCTGCAGCTGAAAACGGAAAGAGGGAGGAAACAAAAGGTACATGAAACGTCTACACAGCGTTAGTAGCACGGAAATAGAAAGGATGCGCAGTGAACGGCATCTGATATACATCCGCTAGGCTTCCTATGAACATCCGTTTAACATCCCCGCTACATCCTACCCACATCCGTTCTTTTCCGTTCTGTTTATGCAAATTTTCACCACTTTTTGGAGCGGATGACAACGGATGGAGCCACCCCCCAAAATTTTGCTCATCCGCTATATCCTTTATTCATACGTTTTGCATCCGTCGGTCAGTGGGACAGGGCCTTAACCTTATTCGTAACTTGAATTTTCAATACATCTGCCAATTCTTCTTTTTGTCTTAGTAGCATATTCTTTGTCAAAATCTTTGTCTTATCTTTGTTTATTTTCAAGCCGACCACTTTGCCATATGCCTCTATCTTTTCCAATAGTTTTGGTGCTGTTTCTCGAGGGTCTTCTAAAATAAAAGCCAAATCATCTGCAAAAACTTGCAATTTAAATTCTTCCTTTTTAATTTTTATTCCTTTTATACACTTTTTGTCTCTAATGTTTCTATTTAACACTTCCAGAGTTAATATGAATAGCAAAGGAGATAGTGGGCAACCTTGTCTTGTACCTTTTCGAATATTGATAGAGTCTGTTAATTCTCCTTCTATCATTACCTTTGCCATTTGCTTATAATATATGGCTTGTATTGCTTGAATAAATTTTCTGGTGAAGCCCATCTGTTCTAATAATCATAACATGAATCTCCAGTTCACATTATCAAATGCCTTTTGTGCATCTAAAAATATCAAAGCCATTTGTTTATCGGGGTGAGCCTCATAATATTCCAAAGCATCCAATATTACTCTCATATTGTCTTTAATTTGTCTCTTTGGCAGGAATCTATTTTGGTCAGAATGAATAAAATTATTTAAATATTTTTTGAGTCTCTGCCAATATTGAAGCAAAGATTTTATAATCTGCATTTAATAAAGAAATGGGTCTATAATTCTTACTTTGTAATGGATCAGTCTCTTCTTTTGGAATAAGTTTAATATAGGCTTCTGAACATATTTTAGGTATCTTCTTTAGCATAACTTCATTCATGACTTCTAGCAATGGAAGATTCAATGATTCTTGTAATGTTTTATAGAATTCTGCCGGAAGTTCCCATCTGGGCCTGGTGCCTTTCCATTGTTTTATTTCTTAAGTGCTTCAGTTAACTCCATCATGGTTATATTGCTTTCTAACATTTTTTCAGTCTCCTTGGGTATCTTAGGTAGATTAGCATTCTGTAAATACTGTTTAATTCTTTCCTCCTCAATATTTTCTTGCTCATATAATTTCCCATAAAAGTCTCAAATGATTTCCTTCTTCTCTTTATTGCCATGACAAACCTGACCGTGATCATCTATTAACTGCAGTATTTTCCTTGATTTTTTTTTCCTTTCTCAATTTGTATGCTAACCATCTACCTGTTTTGTTTGCATCCTCAAAATAATTCTGTTTAGCACTTCTGATTTTCTGTGCTAATTCTTCTTTCTCTATTAAACTCATGTTTAGTTGCATCCAGTTTTAGCTTAATGTCTTTTTTCTGTGGCATTGTCTGTTGTTCTTTTTTGAGTCCTTTATACTCATCTTCTAAAGCTTCCATGGCTTGCCTTTTCCTAATGTTTCTTTTCCTTGTGTAGTCTATCATCAAGCCTCTAGTATATGCCTTCACTGTGTCCCATACGTTCTGAATTGAAGTATCTTCTTTTTTATTTTCTCTAAAGAAAGAATAAATCCGAAAGATGTTGGAAATGTCATCAGATACCTGGCTCATATTACCATATGTGGTGGACTTGTGCGGATGCAAAAAAATATTGGACTAAAATTCACTTGTGGCTGGAAAAAATGATTAAAAAGCATATCGATTTAAAACCAGAGATATTTTTATTGGGAATTCTACCTGATACATACAGCAAAGTTTTAAAATATTTGATTGTAAACGTATTAACAGCAGCTAGGATTGTATTTACTAAAAATTGGAAAAATGAGAAAATACCATTGCAGGAAGAAATTATTAAGAAAATACAGGAATGTGCTGAAATGAATAGATTAACATTTGAAATTTTACAGATTCTTTATTTTCCTTAGGGTGTCCTTTCAAAACTTAAAATAAAGAAAAGGTTCTCACCAAACCAGCATTCTTTCTCTTTCCGTTCTCTTTCATTTTGGAGCTGTCCCAACTTCAGCAGTTTAAAGCCCCTGTCATACTGCACCAATGGATGGAAAGAGGATGTAAAACGGAGAAAAACACTTATCATCCATTGAGTAACGCGATGCATCCGTTCTGTACTCACTGCCTCCTTTTTTCATCCTCTCTATCCTTCCAGCATCCGTTTATTGACGTTTCATCCGCTAAAAAAGTTTTGAACTGCTCAAAACTTTTGAGCGGAAAATGTATCCACTGCGTCCGTTCTGCATCCGCTAGGCATCCGCAAGGCATCCGTTATGCATCCGCTATATCTGCTAGGCATCCGCTGTGCATTCGCGCAACTCCATCCACTCCAGCGGTAAACAGACGCAGGGAGGAAGCGGAACGGATGCAGAACGGATGCCTAGCGGATACAGAATGGAAACAAAGCATTTAAAACGGAAAAAACGTTCGGAGAGGGGACCTATCTCGGATATTAAGGATGTCTAGAGGATGCCTAGAGGATGCAAAGGGACACCTAGGGGAAAACCTATACTGCCTGTAAAAAGGGGGAGCAACTCGCCTGGATCTCACTTTCAGTCCAGCAGCCCTGCGGTGCAGACCTCTGCAGCCTTCATCTGACTCTTGCTCTTCCACAGCATCCAGTCATGTCCACCATGGATCGTAACAAAGTCCTTTTGGCAGCCACCATCGTTCTGCAACAGTGCGAAGCCATCTACAGGCTCTGTGAACTCTACTACGGGAAGAAAAGGAGGTGGCCAAGAAGCGTCTGGGTCCGAAGATGGATCACCAGAAGAGCAGAAGACGGACTGTACAACAAGCTGATGGTGGAGCTCAGGAAAGAAGACACTCGTGCATTCCAGAACTTCATGAGGATGCCTCCAGCCATGTTTGACGAAGTTGTGTAGCGGCTGACACCCAGGTTGACCAAGGCAAACACCAACTTCCGGCCCAGCCTGGAACCTGGGCTCAAGGTGGCACTCACTCTGCGCCACCTGGCCTCAGGGACCACCTACAGGAGCATGCAGTATGGCTGGAGGGTGCCACGCAGCACCATCAGCATTGTGGTCAGAGAAGTGGTGCAGGCCATCATTGAAGAATACCTGGAGGAGCTCCTCCAGTGCCCCTCCACTGAAGAAGGATGGAAGAAAGTTGCAGAGCAGTGGTATCAGAGATGGAACTTCTCACACACCGTTGGAGCCATCGATGGCAAGCACGTGGCCTGCAAAGCGCCAGCCAAGTCAGGGTCCACTTATTTCAACTACAAGGGCTTCTTCAGCATCATCCTCTTCGCCATGGTTGATGCTGACTACAAGTTCATGTACATTGATGCTTCAGGCAACGAGTCAGCTTCAGATGCCCAGATATACAACGCCAGTGACCTCAAGGAGGGGCTGGAACGCAACCTCACCGTGGGCTTCCCAGATCCAGAACCCCTGCCCAACGACACGCAAGATGTGCCCTACTTCATCGTGGGGGATGACGCCTTCTCCCTCACAACCTACCTCATGAAGCCCTACACCTCCAAATGCCTCACCCGTGAAGAGAGGATCTTCAACTACAGGCTGTCCAGGGCAAGGCGGGTGGTGGAGAACGCCTTTGGCATCCTGGCCAACAGGTTTCAGGTACTTCTCACCACCATGCAGCATCGCCCAGAGACCATGAGGAGGATCATGGAAGCTTGCTGCATCCTGCACAATCTCATGCACACCCGCTACCCAGTCTTGCAGAACAGGCTCGTGGACCTCCAACAAGGCAATGGGAACATGGAGCCTGGGGAATGGAGGCAAGGGCAAAACCTGATAGACACTGTGGATGTGCAAAGCCCCAACAGAGCTTCACGTGAAGGGAAGAAGCAGCGCAACCTCCTGAGACACTGGTGCAACTCCCCAGCTGGAGCAGTGGAGTGGCAAGACAGGATGATAGATGGTTAATGGATGCTTCCTTGAGCCTGTGGCATAACACTGATGAGGTTGTGCCATGTATGTTGAGTGGCCCTACAATGAACAGGGCATTAATAAAGAGTTGTGTTTATGTTGACATGTGGATGATTGATTACGTTATTATTGATAATAAAGGGCCGTAGGTGTGGTACCTGGGAGGGTGGACCATCCAGTCCCACTATGCTTGCACTGGAGGTTTCTCTATCCCACAGCTATTACCCATCCCAAAGTTATCCCTGTCCATCCCACAGCTATTACCCATCCCACTGCTATCCTTACCCATCCCACTGGTATCCTTACCCATCCCACAACTATTACATATCCCACAGGTATCCCTGCCCATCCCACTGCTATCTTAACACATCCCTCAAGCCTGCAAAGGCTTAAACCATTTCTAAAAGTTTCCACCAAGACTTTATTAAAAAAAAGAAATGAAGCAAGTGTTTGAATCAAAGATAGATTTTATTAGCAAGAAGCTATAAAACAAAAATGAGTCTCTGGCACTCCTCTTGGTCATTCAGTCTCAGGGGTGAAGGGTCCAGGTGCTGTGGAGGTGGCTGGTGCTGGAGTGCTTGTCTGATCCCCCGCATAATCAGCTCCTCCAGAAGCATAAGCAGCAGAAGCTCCAGCCCCAGAAGAGCGAGCCTGTGCTACAGAAGCCCCAGCAGAACCAGAGTGAGGGCCAGGGGGTGGGATGGTGGCCCTGTCCCTCTTGCCAGGGCTGGCAGAAGATGGCTGAGGCTTTCTGTTTTTCCCCATGGTTGTGGGGTTGCTGGCTGGCAGGGAGGCTGGCAGGAACCAAGGCTGGCAGGGAGGCTGGCAGGCTGGCAGGCACCAAGGCTGGCAGGGAGGCTGCCACCAAGGCTGGCAGGCAGTCAGGCAGGAAAGCAGGCACCAAGGCTGGCAGGAAGGCTTGCAGGCAGACAGGCACCAAGGCTGGCAGGCAGGCATGAACCAAGGCTGGCAGGCAGGCACCAAGGCTGGCAGGCAGGCACCAAGGCTGGCAGGAAGGCTGGCAGGAAGGCAGGAACCAAGGCTGGCAGAAAGGCAGGCACCAAGGCTGGAAGGCAGGCATGAACCAAAGCTGGCAGGCAGGCAGGCACCAAGGCTTGCAGGCAGACTGGCTGGCAGGCAGGCAGACAGCAAAGCTGGCAGGGAGACTGGCAGCAAGGCTTGCAGGCCGGCATGCAGGCAGGCATGCAGGCAGGGCAGACAAGGCTATCAATCCATCCGGCAGCAGGTCTTTCCTCTGAATGGTGACCTGTTCCAAGCTGCTTCCCTTATATCCGCGGGGCTTACGCAATGCATCCTCCCCGCATGCGCAATTAATGCTAGGCATCCGTTAGGCTTCTGCTGTACATCCACTGTGCATCCGCTTCATCCGCTGTGCATCAGTTGTGCATCCGCTTCATCCGTTCCGCGTCCGCTTTGCTGAGGTCCCCCGGAAGCCTTGTGGATGTGCCATTCGCTCTCATCCGCTTCCATCCACTGGGCTTCCGTTCCGCATCCGCTTTCCATCCACCCTGCGTCCTCCCCCCATCCGTTCCTTTCCGTGTTATCCGCTCCGGTTATGCAAATTTTTGCCCCTTTTGAGAGTGGATAATAACGGATGGAACATTTTTCTCGTCCGCTGTGTCCTTTTTACAAACGTTTTGCATCCGTTGGGCAGTGTGACAGGGTCTTTAATGGCTACCTCTTTGTCGCTGGCAAAAAGCAAGTGTGTGGCATTCTCCCGGATCTTCCAGGGACTTTGCGATATCCCTGGGATTGACAGGATGTGATCTTTACATTTGCCATCTCTTCGGGATGGTTTAGATCCGATTGGATCGTCCAGGAGCAAAGGTATCAGCAGCAATCTCAGACTTCCAAGATCGCATACCGTCTTGTCGCAATGCCAGCTCCTCCCTCTCTGGAGAAGAAATGCTGTTTTCTTGAAATACAGGATAAATGTTAGATATAAGAAAAATATTTATAATTTATATTGATATTAATAGAAGATTAATAGTGTTAATAGGAAAAATCTCAAAAAGGACCAAAACTCTTGTAAATAACTAGCTGCTGTATTGTTTATAGTTTCTTCAATTTGAGATTCAGAAGAAAAAAGAGAAATAAAGGGCTATAGAAACATAATTGAACGCTCTTTTTCTCTTGAGATGGTGCAAAATGAGATGGAACTTACACTCTTCTTAGATTAGAATACACTTTTTAGTAAGCTGTAATCATTTTGTTGTTGCTTTCCAGCAAAAATGTGACAGAGATATGACATGCTCAGTGATATTCCCATAACAATGTTATTCTAATCTGCCATCAGATCTTTCTAAAAAGCTACCCTTGAAAAGTTTTTGCCTATGTACCTATATAATAAGCACTGCAAAAGAAGATAAGTAAATTCTGTAATGCATAACTGATTTGGTAAATAACCATTCTATTGCAGAATTGTTTTCCCAGCTAAAACAAAATAATGACTTGGTAATAACTGCATGATTTAACTAATTAAGGAACATTAAAACAAGTTTCTAAAGAACTGTAATTTGTTTTTATAATAACATAAGGCATTTTTTAAAAAAGCTACTCCATAGTCTAGCATACTGCATAATACTAGCAGTTTTTGCTAGTAAATTAGGTCCCTTTCTGATATGTATTAATTCCAAAATGTTTTACCCTAAGAGTTTTTCCTCATTAACTTGTCAAAGAATCCAGAGGGCCACAAATGAAATCTCTACCTGTGACATCCAGGTTTAATATATAAACTGAACAATGGTTAATTGTATTTATGACCCCTTTTGGACCTTCAACAACCAGCTCCCCCACACACACACATGGTCATGTGATCGCATTTTGAGTTTTTGGAATTAACTCACTTTATGGGCATTTGCAGCATCTTGCGGTCACATGACTGCAATTTGTGGGGTTTTTTTTTGCCACTTGCAGCATTTATTTCTGATTTTTGGTAAAAATGCCAGTTGGGGAAAGCAACTTCATTTAATAATTGATTTGTTTACTTAATTATTATGTTTTTTGTTTAATGACTATCATAAAAATGGTTATAATTTCATGTGATCTTCAACATATGATTGCAATGGCTTACGACCATAATTCTGGGCTCAATTACGGTTATAAGCCAAGAGCAATCTACATTGGCTACAAATTAATTGGCTATTAAATGCTACAGATAATCATAGCTAAATCAGTAAAACATTTCAGTACTTAAGTAAAAATCAAAGTAAAAAACAAATCACTCTGAAATCGTGGAAACAGATATTAGTCAATAATTACAGGTATTTTATCACAACCACTTACTTAGCAGCTATCTGAAGTTACAACAGAACTTAAAAAAAACCCTTCCAATCTGTCTATGCCCTTGTAACCTGTCACAGCATTCCCCAAGGTCATGCAATCAAAATTAGGATGTTTGGCAACTGGCATGTATTTGCAATGGATACAATGTCCCAGGATCATCTAATTGCTATTGGTGACCAGCCAAGTTAACTTTCAACAAGCAAAGACAGTGGTGGAAGCTGGATACCAGGGATGGGATTCCACCAGTTCGAACTGGTTCTACAGAACCAGTTGTTATGGTTCCCATTAGTTCAGAGAACTGGTAAATTGGGGCTCTGACTGGCCCCACCCCTCTCCACCCGCTTCTCTACTACCTGCCCAGTCAGTCCCTATCGTGCATGTGCAATACTATGCGCATACACGACATGCCTGCTTGCCAAGCCAGCCATTGCTGCCTGCCTTTTGCTGCAGCCGTGCCTGATGTGATTATCTCTCTGGGTGAGTGCAAGACCCAGTCACCTTTCCCCCACCTCCACCACTTGCCTTTTGTTTTGCCCCTTCCCTCCCACCACTTGGAAGGCCCAGCCCTCCCGGACCTCCCCTCGCTGCCACCCCCGGGCCTTGCCGTGCCTCCGCTTGCTGACCCGGGGCTTCTCCTCCCCAACCCAGGGCCTTGCTGTGTATTCCCTTGCTGACCTGGGCCCCCCCTTGCCAACCCAGGGCCTTGCTGTGCCTCCCCTCGCTGACCCGAGCCTTTGCCGAGCCTCAGAGTAATGTAGCAATGGCGGCAGCCGGAGCATGCCACGGTTGTTCGCTTTCTCTGCTGCACGGGGGCTGGGAGGGGTGGCAGAGGTGTTCACCGTAACCACTGGGAACTCACTGGGTTTGCTTGCTTTCTTCTCCCGCCGCCTGCTCATGTGTATGTGCATGTTTCTGCCTGCCTGCCTGCCTTTCGGAGTGCCAGCGGTGATGGCAGCAGATGAAGTGAGCAGTCCCAGGAGTTCCCACTCTCCCTTTCAGAACGACAAACACTCTGCTCCCCAAGAGAAGCAAGCGGCAGTGAACGTGATTCAAAAGGGAGGACAGGAAATCCTGGGTCTGCTCACTTCTTCTCCTGCCACCCTCTCATGTGTTGTGTGTTTGTGTTCCTGACTGCCTTTCACCGCTGCTGAAGGCCATCTGTTTCATTTGGGAGGATCGGGGTGGGACAGGGGTGCTCAAAGCCCCCTGGTGCCACCACTGGGCTGCCTGCCCTTCTCCCATTTGGCAGTTCCAGGGTGGTGGCTACCTGCCTGCCCCTGAAGGATAACATCTGTCTCTGCTCCTCGAGAGGGAGGCAGGAAGGGCATCCAAGTGGTGGCAGTGGGGGAAAGAAGACGGTGGGATGGCTGTTGCAGCACCCGATCCCTAACTCACTTACATTTCAGTGGCCACTGAGCCCCTGCCTTGGGGTTTCCTTGCCTGATCTGCTCCAAGCAATGTCTGCCCAGTCGGATCCTGCCTGCCAGACACACACACCCCTTGATTGAGGCTGTTGCGTGCATTCGGCACGTGCGGGGGAATATTGGACAGCCAACAATATTCCAAAAGCTGATTGAGACTGCCACAATGTTAATGGAATGGAATGGAAATAGGAGAGAATGAATGGGAATAGGAATAGGATGAGATGGGATGGAATAGCAATAACATGGAGTGGGAATGGGAGTGGGAATAGGATGGAATGGGATGGAATAGAAATGGAAAGGAACGGAATGGAATTCAACATATCCCAGGGCACTGCAGGATTTTTTTTTAATATAAATTTGATTTGGTTTTTCACAAACATAATACAAATAAAACATCTTTTTTTGAGAATAGCATGATCCCGGGTTATCACTTCTCCATACAGACACAAACTTAATTTCATATTCAACTTTGTGTTCTATTCCATATCTTATTACTATTTTAACATTTTCTCCTTAATTTTTGCCCTCTGTTGGTTTTCTCAACTTTATTTTTAATTATCTCATATCTAAATTCAATTATATATCTGTTTCTAAGTTCCTATGTCTTTGTAATCATTATATTGGACCTTTGTCTGTCCTGTTTCTGTCTGTCCTGTCCTGTCTGTCCTCTCCTTTCTCATTAAACAAATTTTCACCTGCAGTTACTAATTGGAGTATGACACCTTTACATCTTTTAAATTTATCCATTCAACTCTTATTTAAATTTCAATTTATGCCTTTTAAATTATAACATGAAATATACTACATAACTTTCACTCGATTTCTGCTTGGTACATTCTTAAAATATACACTATGTTCAAACATATATATATTTGTTTTTTTAAGTTTTCGTGGGTACTTATATGTGTGCTGTTCAGCTTCCTTCAGGTATTATCCCATGTCATTTGAGTTGTGCTTTTAAAGTTGTAGCAACGTTTCAGCA
>BLBF01000095.1:481651-512891 GCA_015471245.1 Laticauda colubrina | reverse complement strand
GACCCATAGTCAGCTCCAAAGGAGCACCATTACAAAACCTAGCTAAACACTTAGCAAAACAACGACAGCCCCATGCTGAAACCGCAGCTTCATATGTACAAAACTCATACCACTTCTTTGAAATTATCAAAGATCTACACGTGGAACAAGAAGATCTGCTTGTAAGTTTTGACATGGTTTCACTATTCACTCAAGTCCCGATAAAAGAAACTCTTGAAATCATCAAAAATAAATACCAACCAGCTAAACACCTCATGGAACTAACAGAACACTGCTTAACCAACACATATTTCATATACAAAGGACAAAGATACAAGCAAATTGAAGGATCACCACTGTCACCCGTCATTGCAAACCTGTTCATGGAAGAATTCGAATCCAGAGTCCTGGCCAATGCCACGCACAAACCCAAACTGTGGCTAAGATACATCGATGACACATTTGTAATTTGGCCCCATGGAAAAGAAAACCTAAACAATTTCCTAATACACCTAAACAGCACACACCCCAAAATCAAGGTCACCGTGGAAATGGAAATAAACAAACAACTACCATTCCTAGATGCACTAATCTGCAAAAGAACAGATGGTACACTAGGGCACACCGTATACCAGAAGAAAACACACACCAACTGCTACCTCAACGCCCAATCCCACCACCACCCAGCACAGATAAATTCCGTGGCCAAAACACTAATCACCAGAACCAAACGCTTGGCAGACAAGACACATATAAAGACTGAACTATGCACCCTGACTAAAGTATTGACAGCCAACGGCTTCCACAAAAACAAAATCACCAGCCTGATCCACAAAAACACACCAAGACATAACAGAGACCTAGAAGATCAACAGACCTATGGAACAGCTGTCCTGCCCTACATAAGAGGTACCACAGATAATATCAGTAAGATACTACACAGGCATCACATCAAGACTGCCTTCAAAACAGACAAAAAAATAGCAGCCATCCTTAAAAACCCCAAAGACAAAATTGACCTGGAAAACCAAGGCATATACGAAGTTCCCTGTGCATCATGCCTGGCCACATACATTGGACAGACCAATAGAAGAATAAGTACCCGCCTGGATGAACACAAAAATGCAGTAAAAAAGCTGGAACACACCTCCTCACTAGTCCAACACATTAAAACCACAGGTCACAACATCAACTTCAATGGCAACAAAACCCTAGCCACTGTAGAAAACCCCAGCCACAGAATCATCAGAGAAGCCATAGAGATTGAAAAAAGACCTGAAAGCATGAATAGAAGAGATAATTCCACCAGACTGTCAATCATTTGGAAGCCTGCATTCTCAAATAGAAAGATCTCCACATCACAAGCCAGGCAAACACCTGGGCACAAACAGACTCCCTCTGATACCTCCAGCTCAAACACACCCCAACCAGGCACCTAGATGAAACCTAGCTTCCTAATAAATAATAGCCGTCCTTTCACATGAAGCCGAGCTGCACTGAAAGCCTCCAACACAGGAACAGAGTGTTGCCAGCCAATCAAAGCCACAAAACAGACAGAAGAAACCAGAAACACCAATCAAACAAACTCCAAGTCCAATAAACACAGACCAAGACTCCCAACCAATCAGGATGTAGAAAAAAACATCCTGCCACAGCAATAGGCTACCCTCAAATTTAAAACCAACGGCTGTGATAGCCTGACCCACATACAAACTCAATACAGAAGCCTGATGATGGCAGATGAGATTCTGCTGAAACGTTGCTACAACTTTAAAAGCACAACAATGATGTGGGATAATATCCGAAGGAAGCTGAACTGCATTCATACATATATGTATGTATGTATGTATGTAAGTAAGTAAATAAAACACTCTTTACATTCCAATTCAATTCTATCATTTATATTTATGTCTTTAGCCATTCTTTTCAATTGAATATCATACTTCCTTGGGAACACTTATAAACTTTCCATAATTAATTTTTTTCCACATTTCTCTTCACTTATATTTTTATAAATCATTAATAATAATTAAAATGTTCCCATGCTTTTCTAATTTCATTCTTTTATTTCCTTCATTTTATTTATTAACAAACATTCCACTGTGTTACCATAAGTATTTTATCCATCATTTTAATCATACATTGTTTCATATTTTCTGAAATTATTTTTAATATAACAATGCTATCTTTTGTACCTTTGCAGAATCCCTTTTACAATTAAGTTTTCACCCATTATCTCTAAACAGTCTTATACTTTCAATTCTTATATCATTTCCGTTTCTCTATATATTGTTTCTGTCCTTTATAACTTTTCCTTTCCTTCTTCCCCCTCTTCTTCTTCCTCCTCTTTTTGCCCCCCTGTCTCTCTGCTTCTGATTCTCTCCTTTGTAATCCTCTCTTCTGTTGCTTCCTAATATTGTAATTATTTTTCAAACTTTTTTTTTGGTTGTTTTTTCAAATCTTAAACTTTTCACTCTCTTCCCCCGTTTCCTTTTTTCCCCCACATAAAGTTCCTTGATAATTAAAGATGGCTTCTTCTTTTTCCCGACCTTCTTGTTCTAAAAGCGTTTCTTGTTGTTTCTCATAGTTCCAGATCTCCATTTCTAAAAATTGAAATACGAAGCCAAAAGGACCTCTTCCTTCTTGTGCATCTTTTTTCTGTTTTTTAAGTTCCATTTTCAGTTCTTCTAAAAGTGATGCCATTTTAAAACTTTTAAACAATCACCCGATTGATTTTAGTCATTTAAATCCAATAACCAAAAATCACCAAGTAATCCAAATAATTCAAAGCTGTTTCTTCTTTCTTTGCTTTTCCACTTTCTCTTCCTGTAGTTCTATTATTTTGTTACAAAGTTTCAGTTAGAAACTTTGTTAGTTTCTTTTAGGAATCTTGTTAAGGTTTCACTATAAGTTCTTTTTAGTTCCAGGCAGTCTTCTCCATTTTTCCAGATCCTGCACTTTTATCCTGCACCTTTTCTCTCCTTTCCTGCTTTTAAAAGTTTTTGAGTATCCAAAAGTCTTAAAAATACTGTGACATTTTATTTTCAGCTTAAATGCCTATTGATGACAAAGTGGATTTTTGTCAATTTCTTACTTAAATCTCTTATCTCTCAGTATAAGGAAGGGAAGAAAAAAAAAGCCAAATCCTTTCCCTTCCCTCTCTCCTTCGCTGCTTCAAAGTCTTCTTTGGGAACAATGTTATTTTTTATAGTTCAAATTCAAAGGTATCTTACATTGTTGCTTTTTCAGTTTAACCCGGTCAAGCAAAGCTTTCTCTTCTTATCTTCCTCCTGCACATTCTTTTCCCATCGAGTTTTTTTTTTGAGGTGACCATTTCTGACCACCTTGCAACCACCTTTGGGAAAAGGAGTAATGGCCAGCTGAGGAGGAAAGATGCGGCTCTCCTCGACCCTGCTGGTGGTCTCCCCCCTTTTCACCACCTCTATGAGAGAGCTTAGCCCCGAATCCAGCTGGATCGGGATGCTTGGGCGGTGAGCATGATCGAAACCGCGCACGATCGCGGATTCAATCCGTCGCCAAAGAAGCTCAAACCAGAAGACCGGCACTGCCAGGATTGAAAGGGATTCTTCAGGAGAGAGAGAGAGAGAGAGATGTCGAAAGAGATATGGAAAGAGAGAAATGGAAAGAGAGAAATGGAAAGAGAGAGAGAGAGAAAGAGAGAGAGAGACAGAATCAGAGATAGAGAGGCAGGCAGGCATGCAGAAAGACAGACACAGAGAGAGACAGAGGGGAGGAAAGGGGAGAAGATAGGGAGAGGGGCAGAGAGAGATACACACACAAAGATATGGGGGAAGAGCGAAAGAGAAAGAAATAGCAAGAAAGAAAGAGGGAGAGAAAGCAAGCAAGCAAGAAAGGAAGGCAGAGAAAGAGAAAGTTAAGTCAAAGAAATAGGAAGGAGGGGGGAAGAGAAAACATTCTGTGCTATTATTTTTAATTGTATCATTATGTATCATATATTAATATTTTGCATTATCCCTATACCTACATTTATTTTACTGTCTTTTTTTTGCCTAGGTATTTTTCATGGTTTACATGTCTTTAGTCCAAAGCATAGATACATGTGTGTTTAACAGAGTTGAAAGGGACTATGGAGGACTCCTAGTCCAACCCCCTGCTCAGGCAGGAAAACTGAGGGTGTCAAATTTTGAGTAGAGATCCTGGGAAAGGTGTCAGAATAACAGAATAACACTTAGAAGGGATCTTGGGGGGAATCCTGTACCATTTTAGAGAAATGGCTGTCCAATCTTTTGTTTAAAATTTCAAGTGTTGGACCACCCAGAACTTCTGGTGGCAAGCAGTTCCACTGGATAATTGTTCTCACTGTCAGGAAGTTTTTCCTTGTTCAGTTTCCATCCATTGCTTCTTGTTGTGCCTTCTGCTTCTTTGGAAAATACATTGCCTATCACCCTCTTGGGCAAAACATGCGAGCCATTTCCTCCTTTCAGTGGTCCATGAAAGTACATCTATAGTATGTAGATAATAAAGTCAAAAAAGGTGAACAACATTTTTATAGAACTATAGATAAGTTGAGGCTGGGTGTGACAAGGAATGGCTGAGAGGGGAGGGGCCATGTGAGGTTCCCCTTGATGTGACATATACACATGCACACATGCACATGAAATCATTGCCTTTTTTGAATACATAGCAGAAAAGAGAAAATAATATTGGATACGTATACACAAATGTGTGTGAAAAAAGTGCAAAGAAATATGATTATAAAAAAAGTTCCGATCTTAGCAGTTGTAGATGAGAGAAAGAGAAATGAGAAGCAGAGAAGGCAAAAAGAAAGAGATGAAGAAGAAAGACAAAGAAATGAGAGAAAGAGATGAAAAAGAGGGAGAAAGAAAGACAGAGACAGAGATACCTGTTTAAAAGATAATAGAAAAATGGCTCTTTGTGTGTTTAAGGTTGCAGACCCCTGGGTTAGGCAAACACCATGGTCATTAAGTGAACCTTGTGGTGATTAAGCAAACATTGGTTGTTAAACAAGTCCATTTTCCCTAATGGGCATTTTTAACCGGAAACCAGAAAGAATTGTTGGAAACTGGCAAAAAACATAGAAAACCTCAGTCAGAAGATTATGTGGGATGTTATAACTGGTCATAAATGTGTGTGTGTGTGTGTATGTGTTTGGCTGTCAAAACACCAAAAACAGGCCAAGTAGTTCTGTGGATGTCAGTCATAAAGGCCCTGTCACACTGGCCGACGGATGCAAAACGTTTGTAAAAAGGACACAGCGGACGAAAAAAATGTTCCATCTGTTGTTATCTGCTCTCAAAAGGGGCAAAAATTTGCATAACCGGAGCGGACAACACGGAAAGGAACGGACGGGG
The DNA here is from genome assembly GCA_015471245.1 of Laticauda colubrina. NCBI lineage: Eukaryota > Metazoa > Chordata > Lepidosauria > Squamata > Elapidae > Laticauda > Laticauda colubrina. The sequence goes on along the minus strand of BLBF01000095.1, from coordinate 507,558 downwards.
GGAGGACGCAGGGCAGATGGAAAGTGGATGCTCCACAGAAGCCTAGCAGATGGGAGCGGATGACACATCCGCAAGGCTTCCGGGGGACCGCACCAAAGTGGATGCGGAACGGATACAGCGGATGCAGAGCGGACGCCGAGCGGATGAAGCGGATGCACAGCGGAAGCCGAGGCGGATGAAGCGGCTGCAGAGCGGAAGCCTAGTGGATGCCTAGCGGATGCCTAGCGGATGCCTAGCGTTCACTGCGCATGCAAGGAGGATGCATTGCGTCAGCGGATATAAAGGGAAGCAGCTCCCAAGCAGGTCAATATTCAGAGGAAAGACCTGCTTCCAGACACATCGCCTGCCTGCCTGCCTTGCCAGCCTGCCTGCCTTGCCTGCCTGCATGCCTACCAGCCTTGCTGCCTGCCTGCCTGCCAGCCTCCCTGCCAGCCTGCCTGCCTGCCAGCCTTGCTGCCTGACTGCCTGCCAGCCTTGCTGCCAGCCTTGCTGCCTGACTGCCTGCCTGCCAGCCTTGCTGCCTGCCAGCCTGCCTGCCAGCCTGCCTGCCAGCCAGCAACCCCACAACCATGGGGAAGAAGAGAAAGCCTCAGCCATCTGCTGCCAGCCCTGGCAAGAGGGACAGGGCCACACTCCCACCCCCTGGCCCTCACTCTGCTTCTGCTGGGGCTTCTGTAGCACGGGCTCGCTCTTCTGGGGCTGGGGCTTCTGCTGATGCTGCTTCTGGAGGAGCTGATGATGCTGCTTCTGGCGATGATGCTTCTGCTGGTCCTTACTCTGCTGATGCTGCTTCTGGCGGTGGTGCTTCTGCTTGTGCTTACTCTCCTGATGCTGCTCCTGGCGGTGGTGCTTCTGCTGGTGTTTACTCTGCTGAAGCTGCTTCTGGCAGTGGTGCTTCTGCTGGTGCTTACTCTGCTGAAGCTGCTCCTCGTCCTGCTGGTCCTGCTCGTACTCTTGGTCCTGTTCGTGCTCCTGGTCCTGCTCGTGCTCCTGGTCCTGCTGGCGCTGCTGGTGCTTACTCTGCTGCTGCTGATCCTGGTCCTGTTGGTGCTGCTGCTGCTGATCCTGGTGCTGCTTGTGCTGCTGGTGCTGATCCTGGTCCTGCTGGTGCTTCTGGCGCTGCTGGTGCTTACTCTGCTGCTGCTGATCCTGGTGCTGCTGCTACTGCTGCTCCTGCTGCTGGTGTGGAGGAGCAGCCCCTGTGGAGGAGCAGCTCCTCTGACGAGGGCCCATGTGGTCCTGCCAAAGGGAGGGAGAGGCATATGCGAGAACGGCAGAGGAGGCAATACTCCATCGAGGAGGAACATGAGGATGAGGTGCTGGAGTGGCTGAGAGAGAATGAGTATCTATGGCGGAAGGGACACAGGCTTTACAGGGACACCAAAAGGAAGCAGGCTGCTTGGAGAGAGAAAGCGGAAAGCCTGGGCTACACTTCGGAGGTGCTCCTCAGCTGGTGGAAGCACATGCACACCTGGTACGGGAAGCTGCACCTCAAAAAATCTGGCCAGGCCGCGGTCAAGCTGACGGACCAAGAGACCTATGTGATGACCAAGTGCAGCTTCTTGGAGGGTGAGATCTGCCACCGAGGAGCAGCCCCTCTGACAACCCTCTCTCTCAGGCAGCCCGCAGAGAGCCAGTCCTCTTCTGGCCAAGAGTCAGCTCCTGTGTCCAGGCAGGTATCTGTCGAGCGTGCCACGACGGAGACCCGACAGATGCACTCCCCGTGGCAGAGCGCATGGAGGACCCCCTGATGCAGTGGGAGCAAGGAGAGGGCACTTCCACCATAGACCAACCCACATCCACCCCCAGCTCCACCTCCACAGAAAGGCAGAGGCAGACAGGAGGGATAGAGCCACACTGTCCTGCTGGAGATAAGAGACACCATCAGGAGCAGCATAGATACGTCTCTCAGCTGATCCACACCGACTCCTCATCCTCCAACCACAAGCCCTTCCTCACCTATGTGAACCAGACCCTCAAGGACATGGTGGAACCCCAGTATCAGGTGGTGAAGGACAGGATCACCGATCTGCTTCACAACCCTCCAAATCCAGATGAACTTGCTACCACCCAGTCCAGGACTGCTCCTCCACCCCAGGTGATGTCCCTCCCATTCCAAGGCTTTCCACAAGCCCTCACCTACCAGGGCTACGGCTACCAGGAGGTCCAGCAGCACAGGCAGCAGCTCTTCCCAGTCCAGGCACAGGTTCATCGGACGCCACCGTTGCCACCGGTTCCACTGATGCCACCGGTTCCACTGATGCCACCGACGCCACCCACAGCACTGATGCCACTGATGCCACCAATGCCACCCACGTCACCGATGCCACCCATGCCAGTCCTCATCCAGCTGCAGACCAGACAGCCCCACTACACTGCTCCTTCCTCCACCCCACAGCCAAGCCCGGCCTCAGTACATCTGTCCACAGGACTGGGGCTGACACCCCATGGCATGGAGGAAGGAGCTCTCAACATCACGGGGCTGAGCCAGCTGTCTGAGAGCTTCATCAACACACCGTCCCCTGTTGTACTCTCAGGGCCAGGCACCCCAGTGGCACTTCAGACCAGCACTCCAGCAGCAGCCACCTCCACAGCACCTGGACCCCTCACCCCTGAGACTGGGCACACCTCTAAGTGACAGAGAAGAGTGCCAGAGACTGGGTGGCTACCTGTAGACTTTATTTGGACACTTGACTTGGGTCATTTTTCTTTTACAGCTTGTTATTAATAAAGATTATCTTTCCTTCACACACTTGCCTCATTTATTTTTGTAAATAAAGTCTTGTTGGAAACTTTTAGAAATAGTTTAGCCTTTGCATGCTTGTGGAATGGGTTAAGATAGCAGTGGGGTGGGCAGGGATAACTTTGGGATGGGTAATAGCTGTGGGATGGGCAGGGATACCTTTGGGATGGGTTAAGATAGCTGTGGGATGGGTTGAGATAGCAGTGGGATGGGCAGGGATACCTGTGGGATGGGTTAGGATACCTGTGGGATGGGTTAAGATAGCTGTGGGATAGATAAACCTCCAGTGCAAGCATAGTGGGACTGTATGGTCCACCCTCCCAGGTGCCACACCTACGGCCCTTTATTATCAATAATAATGTAATAATTATCCACACATGTCAACATAAACACAACTCTTTATTAAACGCCCTGTTCATTGTAGGCCAACCAAACATACACGGCCCAATCTCATCCGTGTGATGAGACAGTCTGAAGGAAGCATCCATTAAGCATCTACCATCCTGTCTTGCCACTCCACTGCTTCAGCTGGGGAGTTGCACCAGTGTCTCAGGAGGTTGCGCTGCTTCTTCGCTTCATGTGAGGCTCTGTTGAAGCCTTGCACATCCTCAGTTTCGATCAGGTTTCGCCCTTGCCTCCATTCCCCAGGCTCCATGTCCCCATTGGCTTGTTGGAGGTCCACGAGCCTGTTCTGCAAGACTGGGTAGCAGGTGCGCATGAGATTGTGCAGGATGCAGCAAGCTTCCATGATCCTCCTCACGGTCTCTGGGCAATGCTGCATGGTGGTGAGAAGTACCTGGAATCTGTTGGCCAGAATGCCAAAGGCGTTCTCCACCATCCGCCTTGCCCTGGACAGCCTGTAGTTGAAGATCCTCTCTTCACGGGTGAGGTATCTGGAAGTGTAGGGCTTCATGAGGTAGGTTCTGAGGGAGAAGGTGTCATCCCCCATGATGAAGCAGGGCACATCTTGTGTGTCGTTGGGCAGGGGTTCTGGATCTGGGAAGCCCATGATGAGGCTGCGTTCCAGCCCCTCCTTGAGGTCACTGGCGTTGTATACCTGGGCATCTGAAGATGAGCTGTTGCCTGAAGCATCGATGTACATGAACTTGTAGTCAGCATGGACCATGGTGAAGTGGATGATGCTGAAGAAGCCCTTGTAGTTGAAATAAGTGGACCCTGACTTGGCTGGAGCTTTGCAGGCCACATGCTTGCCATCTATGGCTCCAACGGTGTGGGGGAAGTTCCACTTCTGATACCACTGCTCTGCAACTTTCTTCCAGCCTTCTTCAGTGGAGGGGCACTGGAGGAGCACTGGAGGAGCTCCTCCAGGTATTCTTCGATGATGGCCTGCACCACTTCTCTGACCACAATGCTGATGGTGTTGTGTGGCACCCTCCAGCCGTACTGCATGCTCCTGTAGGTGGTCCCTGAGGCCAGGTGGCGCAGAGTGAGTGCCACCTTGAGCCCAGGGTCCAATCTGGGCCGGAAGTTGGTGCTCTGCTTGGTCAACCTGGGTGTCAGCCGCTCCAGAACTTCGTCAAACATGGCTGGAGGCATTCTCATGAAGTTCTGGAATGCACGAGGGTCTTCGTTCCTCAGCTCCACCATCAGCTTGTTGTACAGTCCGTACTCTGCTCTTCTCCCGATCCATCTTCGGACCCAGACGCTTCTTGGACGCTTCCTTTTCTTCCTGTAGAACAGTTGAAAGAGCCTATAGATGGCTTTGCACTGTTGCAGAACGATGGTGGGTACCAAAAGGAGTGTGTTACGATCCATGGTGGACATGACTGGATGCTGTGGAAGAGCAAGAGGCAGATGAAGGCTGCAGAGGTGTGCACAGCAGGGCTGCTGGTCTGAAAGTGAGATCCAGGTGATTTCTCCCCCTTTTTATAGGCAATATAGGTTTTCCCCTATGTGTCCTTTAGCATCCTCCACGTATCCTCTAGACATCCTTAATATCCGAGATAGGTCCCCTCTGCGAACGTTTTTTCCGTTTTAAATGCTTTCTTTGCGAGCTGCATCCGCTTTCATCCTTTCTCCGTCCATGCTACTAACGCTGCGCATCCGTTCCATGTCCGTTCCGCTTCCTCCCTGTATCCGCTTTCTGCTGGAGCGGATTTGAGTTGCATGGATGCCTAGTGGATGTAGCAGACGCGTAACGGATGACGACGGATGCAGAATGGATGTTCCCCATATGCCTAGTGGATGCAGAATGGACGCGTTGGATACATTTTCTGCTCAAAAAGTTTTGAGCAGCTCAAAACTTTTTGAGTGGATGGAACCTCAGTCGACGGATGCTGGACGGATAGAGAGGAAGAAAAACGGACGCAGTGAGTACAGAATGGAAGCATCGCGTTAACCAACGGATGGCAAGTGTTTGTTTCTGTTTTACATCCTCTTTTCATCCGTTGGTGCAGTGTGACATGGGCTTTAATTAGAATACTTGCTAAGCAACTGGCCATTAAGCGAGGACTTGGTCATTAAGGAGGACTACTTAAATTTGGTTTGCCAGTCACATGGCCATCTGCGTGATCCTCGCCCTGCCCTCTCTAGGACTCCCCACATCTTTGAAACTGGCAAAAAGCACTTGCTTAGCAACTGGCCATTAAGGAAGGACCTGGTCATTAAGCGAGGACCATTTACATTTGGTTTGCCAGTGACATGGCCACCTGCCCATGTCCACCCATCACATAACCACCTAGCCATGCCCAGTCAGCAAGCCACACCCACAAATTAGGCACACCCACAGAACTCGTTGTTAAGCAATTTGAATCCCATCCTTGCTGGGTACACTTAATGATTATATGATTCACTTAACAACCATAGCAAAAAAATATTCAGGGTTTTTGCAACATTAATTCAGCACCAGAAAAATAAACATAGATGGCTGATGCTTTATTTAACATCTTTATAAACATAATAGATTTTACAAACCAGTTGTAGATTTCTCCAACATAGAGCAAACTCAGAGAGGAGTAGACATGTTACAAGTTCAGAGCTTCAGCAGTAACTTCAGCAGCTCAGAAAGTGATATCAGTTTCACTTTAGTTCAGCAGGCAAGCATTATACACAGCAGAGGAGAGAAACAGTTTCATTTTTCAATAGACAGACTCAGAGCTTAAGCCCATGTCACACTGCACCAACGGATGGAAAGAGGATGTAAAATGGAGAAAAACGCTTGCCATCCGTTGGTTAACGCGATGCATCCGTTCTGTACTCACTGCGTGCGTGATTCATATGTTCTATCTGTCCAGCATCCGTCTACTGAGATTTCATCCGCTCAAAAAGTTTTGAGCTGCACAAATCTTTTTGAGCGGATGAACTTTCCACCGCGTCCGTTCTACATCCGCAACACATACGTCGAACAAACGTTCTACGTCTGTCGTCATCCGTTACATGTCCGCTGTATCTGCTCGGCATCTGCTGCGCATCCGCGCAATACGCATCCGCTCCAGCGGAAAACGGACACTGGGGGGAAGCGAAATGGACGTGGAACGTCCGCGTAGTGTTAGTAGCATGGACATAGAAAGGATGAAAGCGGATGCAGCTCGGATATAAAGCATTAAAACCCAGTAGTTGATCTATTTGCCTCTCCTCTCAACACCCAATTGCCCCGCTATATCTCAAGATACCCGACTCAGGGAGCGGAGGCCGTCAATGCCCTGCAATGTCAGTGGCTTCCTGGACTTCTATATGCATTTCCTCCACTCCTGGTAATACCCAGGTTGATCCAGAAGTTATTGAAGGAACGAGCGGAATTGATATTGGTTGCCCCTTACTGGCCCAGGTGAATGTGGTTTGCACATTTATAGGACCTGTCTAGAGAACAACTTTGGAAAATTCCTCCATCGAAGGTTTCTCTCTCCCAAGGGCCGATACTTCAGCCGAACCCCCAATGGCTCAGTCTAGCCATATGGAGGTTGAGCGGAGCTGTTTAAGGGCCCAACAAATTTCAGGGGATGCTATTGCCACTATTCAAGCATCCAGACGGGCATCAACAAATCGTATATACGAGGCCATGTGGTCAGCCTTTTGTCGCTGGTGCCAGGGGTCTAGGATCGACCCAACTGCTCCATCAATAGGACAATTATTGGGCTTTTTACAGGAGGGGTTGACCAAGGGCCTATCTCCAAATACGTTACGTAGACAAGTGGCGGCTTTAGCCTCGGTGATAACCTGGGATGACCTCCGTTCCATAGTACACCATCCACATGTCCGCAGTTTTATCAAGGGTGCTGCAAACTTATACCTCCTGTAATTCACCACTATCCCACCTGGGATCTCAACAAGGTGTTAACCGCACTTATAACCTGTCTGTTCGAGCCTCTAAGAACCACTAGTCTTAAATTTCTGACATATAAGGTGGCCTTCCTAATTGCAATCACATCAGTTGGAAGAATTTCCGAATTGGCAGCATTGTCAATGTGTAAGGACCTATGTGTGTTTCATGCAGACAGAGTGATTCTCCGTTTGGATCCATTGTTCACTCCTAAAATAAATTCAACCTTCCACTGAGCGCAGGAGTTGGTCCTTCCAAATTTCTGTCCGAAACCATCTCATAGGCTGTAACATCAATGGCATAGACTTGATGTGCGAAGGGCCTTACGCATCTATCTAGACTGCACAGCGGCATTTCGAAAATCTGAGGCTCTATTTCTATCCTTCAACCCATCCACTTTAGGACAAAAGGTGTCGTCCACGACCATCAGTAGATGGTTGAGAGCCACCATAGCTAAAAGTTACGAATGCCAGTCCATCTCAGTTCCTAAGGGTATCACAGCCCACTCAACAAGGAATGTGGCAACGTCAGCAGCAAGGGCCACATAGTCCTCCATAGACGAAATTTGCAGAGCGGTAACTTGGGCTTCACCATCTCCCTTTGTCAGAAATTATAAAATTGATGCCTGTGCTTATGCCTCAGCGTACGCTTCATTTGGCAGAAGAGTCCTGCAGAGGGTCCACAGAATATAGGAGTGGATTTCCAGAGTCCCTCCCTAAGGACACACCAAGCTTTGGTATGTCCCATCTCTGGATGCTCTGAACAACTTGATGGGAGAAAGGACGTTGGTACTTATTTGATATGCCCATTTTCTGTGAGCTGTGAAGAGCATCCAGCCCCACCCATTTCTTTTCGTCTGGTGGGGTTCTGTTCCAGTCAGGGATCTAGATCAGGCAATGAGTTCCGGACTTTGGCACTCAATCTTCGCAAAACTGGGGTATGCTGAGAAGTCCCGTGGAGGAGGAGGAGTGTCCCGGAGTTTTAAGCCCAGCCTTTCCAGAAGAGACTGAAGTGCTTCCCCTTCTCTGGATGCTCTTCACAGCACACTGAGAATGGGCGTATCAGGGAAGTACCAACGCCCTTTTTCCAACCTAGTTATTTCTCTAATACGCTTGGCAGAATTTTCCAGATTTCATTGCATTTACAAAATTGCATTTATTAACAATCTCTTATGAAACAAGCATTTAATTCTGTTATAAATCTCAAAAAGCAGCAAAATAATAATGTTTCATAATGACAACCCAAACAATTAAGTACACAACTGGCACAACTCCCATAGACACTGAAACGTCAATTGTATAAGATATGGTATGTGGGGTTTTGGGGGTGGGGGGGATTTGTTTTTTATGAATTCTGAAAGAATGCTTTTAGAATATTTCCATGTAAGAGTAAAGGCCCAGTCCTACAGCACTTACGGATGCAAAGAGGATGTAAAACGTTAAAAAAAATCTTGCCATCCATTGGAAAACGCTATGCATCCGTTGTGTACTCACTGCATACGTATTTCATATGCTCTATCCGGCGAGCATCCATCCACTGCAATTTCATCTGCCCAAGAAGTTTTGAGCTGCAAAAAACTTTGTGAACGGATGAACTTTCCGCCAAGTACGATGTATATCTGTGACATATACGGGCAACAAACGTTCTATGTCCGTTATCATCCATTAAACGTCTGCTGTATCCTCTCTGCATCCTCTGGCCATCCCCTCAACTCACATCCGCTGCAGCTGAAAACGGAAAGAGGGAGGAAACAAAAGGTACACCGAACGTCTACACAGCGTTAGTAGCATGGAAATAGAAAGGATGTAAGTGTATGCATCTCGTATATAAAGTATTCAAAACGGACAAAACATTTGTATCTGGGATGTATCTTGTATATTTAGGATGTCTGCAGTTTGTCTAGAGTATGTAGAAGGCCCCATAGCGGACAACTGATATTTTCTATAAAAGGGAGAAAATCATCTGGATCGCTGGGATGGTGGACCATACAGTCCCACTATGGTTGCACTGGAGGTTTATCTATCCCACAAGTATCCTTATCTATTCCACAAGCATGCAAAGGCTGAACCATTTTTTCAAAGTTTTCACCAACACTTTATGAAGAAAACAAAATGAACCAAGTAAACTGTCTTAAGCAAAGATAACCTTTATTAACCTTCCTAAGTAAACTTTATGACTGTATTAAATAAGCAAAATGAACCAAGTAAAGTGTCTTAAGCAAAGATAAACTTAACAAGTAAACAACTCAGTCTCTGACACTATTCTCAGTCACTCTGAGTCATGTCCATGGTCTCAGCTGTTAAGCGGGCAGGGACTGTGGAGGTGGCTGTGGCTTGAGTGCTAGTCTGAGGTACCATTGGGGTGCTTGGCCCCGAGGGTACAACAGGTGGTGGTGTGTTCAGGAAGGTATCCGAGAGATGACAGTTCTGTGAGGTTGAGAGGCCCTTCACTTGAGATGTCAGGCCTTGAGATGTCAGGCCCAATACTGATGACAGATTGTCCATTGACGGGCTTGGCTGTGGGGTGGAGGAAGGGTTGGGAGGAGTGTAGTGGGGCTGTCTCTTCTGCAGCTGGGTGAGGAGTGGCGTCTGGTGTGCTATGAACCTGGGCCTGGACTGGGAAATTCTGCTTCTGCTGCGGGAAGTCCTGGTAGTCGTAGCCTTGGTAGGTGAGGGGCTGTTGAAAGCCGTGGGAGGGCTGTGACATCGCCTAGGGTGGAGGAGCAGACCTGGACTGGGTCGGAGCAGCTTCAGCTGGGCCTTGAGGGTTGTGCAGAAGTGCTGCGATCTTCTGCTTCATCACCTGGTACTGGCCCTTGGGCAGGTCCCTGAGGGTCTGGCTCACGTAGGTGATGAAGGTGTTCCGGTCCAAGGATGGTATGTCGCTGTGGACCAGCTGAGAGAGAAGTCCTATGCTGGTCTTCATTGTGTCCCTGATCTCCAACAGCACACTGTGGTCCTGGCCCTCCAGTCTGCCTCTCTGCCTGCATCCTCTGGAGCTGGGGGTGGGGGTGGGTTGGGCTCTGGTGGTTGCTGCTTCTTCCTCCATTTGTGACAGCAGGGCGTCATCCTCCACAGGATTCTTCAAGTCTGCCAGCATGGTGAGTGCAGCTGTTTGGGGGCTCTCTGCTGTGGGGCCCTCTGAAGACACCTGCCTGGACAGAGTAGCTGGCTCCTGGCTGGAAGAGGACTGTCTGTCTGTGGGCTGTCTGAGGGAGAGGGTCTCAGAGGGGCTGCTCCTCGGTGGCGGATCTCACCCTCCAGGAAACTGCACTTGGCCATGACGTACATCTCCCGGTCAGTGAGCTTGACAGTGGCCTGCCCGCATTTTTGAGGTGTAGCTTGCCATACCAGGTGTGCATATGCTTCCACCATCCAAAGAGTACTTCTGCAATGTACCCCAGGCTCTTTGCCTTGTCTCTGCAAGCTGCCTGCTTCTTCTTGGTGTCCCGATACAGTCTGTGGCCCTTTCTTCAGAGATACTCGTTCTCCCTCAGCCATTCTAGCACCTCATCCTCATGCTCCTCGGAAACGGTGTACTGTTTCCTCTCTCCCTTCTCCTTCCTTTGCCTCTTCCTCCCTCTGGCAGGGGCTTCAGCAGTGGCTTCAGGGGCTTCAGCATCAGGGCCTTCTGGAGATTGTTCAGGGCCTTCAGGAGCTTGAGCAGCAGGGCCTTCTGCAGCAGGGCTTTGAGGGGCTTGAGGGGCTTGGGGCTGGTCCACCACAGCAGCAGCAGCTTCAGAGTCAGTGTCAGAGGGTGGGATGCTGGTTCTGCCCTTCTTCACTTTGCCAGGGCTTGAACGAGTAGCCACAGGCTTCCTCTTCTTGCCTGACTGACGAACCATGGTGTTCTAGCAAGATGTATCTAGCAGCACGTCTTTCCCCTGTATGCTGACTGCATGCATGCTGCATCCTTTTATATCCGCGGAGCTGGCGCAATTCATACTCCTCGCATGTGCAGTGAACGCTTTGCATCCAATATACATCCGCGCAGCATCCCCTTTGTTTCCTATAAGCGTCCGTGATGCATCCGCTTCATCTGCTATGCATCCACCTCTTCCGCTATGCGTCCGCTTCAAAATTCTCCCCCGGAACCCCTTCAGAGATGTCATCCGCTTCCATCCGCTTTCATCTGCTAGGCTTCAGATGAACATCCGTTTAACATCCCCGCTACATACTACCCACGTCCATTCTTTTATGTTCTTTTTTGTTCTGTTTATGCAAATTTTCACCACTTTTGGGAGCGGATGACAACGGATGGAGCCACCCCCGAAATTTTGCTCGTCTGCTGTGTCCTTTATGCATATGTTTTGCGTCCGTCGGCCAGTGGGACCAGGCCTTTAGTATTGATATGCAACAAAGGTCTTTTACTCTGAGTTAAAGAAATAAAAGAAAGTAACAATGTGGCTTTTGTACTTCATGGCAAAACTATTTTAGAGCACAATTCTGTGTGGGTCACAATAGCAATAAAACTACAAAATTATGAAATCAAAATCAAAAACCTAGCTGCTCACTCATTCTCCTAGGATGTTCAACAATCATCCACAGGCTTCTATCACTCTAGTACAGAAACAGGATAAAAGGTTAAATCTTGATGTCCAGTCTGATGCTCTCAATTTTTAATAATATGTGCCATTCTATCCTAAGACCGGTTTCATTGGTGAATATTAAAGATAAACATCACATATGTTTTTGTTACATATAACTTTAGGTAAAGGATTTGCAAGTCTTCAGACACTGCGTACATGCAGCATCCTTTACTGTTGCTTTACTGTTAACAATAGTGGTGATTAATTTAGTATAAATTGAGGCCTACAAAACAAACAGTGACAATTTTGAAGATATTAATTAATTTCATGTATGTTTCTTCTGAAACTCAACATGATAGAGATGATGACATAAAATTTAAATGTTAAAAAACATACATGTATTATACTGTTCAAAATCTCAAAACATTTCACCATTTGCTTTTTCCAGTATACTGATAGGAATTAGAATAAAAATAAATCTTTATCGGATCAAAATGGTTGAAGAATGTAGAAATTGGGCTCAGCGAAAGTTTCCTCTAGAAAATTAGAAATCTGTTTCAACCAATAGGAGATAGAGAAATGGTGAATAAAGATAGGCATTGCTAAAACTTGGATGTACTTTTTCCTGATTCAGGGTTACAATGTTCATTATTCTATAATGGGTGTCAAACTCCGGCCCGTGGACCAGATGTGCAACAGTGAACTCAGTGGGATGCCATGGAATATTTTGCTACTTAATAAATGAAACTGTTAGTGAGATCATTATGGTGCCCCAAGGCACAGCAGAACACAGTTTAAGAATTGTTATGTATACCTTGCACCACTAAAACATTTTTTTAAATATTGTATTGTTGGAAGAAAAAATCCATCTGCTTCAGTTCCAAGCTGGGAGAAAGAGGTTGGAAACAACATGAAGGCAAATTGGAAAGAAAGTTCAATGATGAAGCAGAACCACCAAGGTTTATGGTTCTGGTGCAGCTGACAAAGTGGAGTTTAGAGTGGGTGGATTTTTATACCTTCTGGATTCCAAAGGGGGTTATGTAGGGATGATAGCTGGCTCTTTAGGCAAAAGAAGAAATGCAAATCCTAGCTGCTTGCCTGAGGTAATTTTGTCAGCCTTTTGTTTGCCAATTTTCTGAATTTCTGTCTTGACCCAGTCTTTCTGAATGGATTACCAAATTTGCATTTCTAAAAGCTGGCCTCCTCAGGTTCTGCTTTGAGGCAAGGAAACTAGGTCCACTTTCTACCTCCCTTAAGATTTTTTTTAATTTCTCCTTTAGGGGAAATATTTTATCTTGTCTTTTTAATATTTCCCAAAATATTTCATTCTTCTGTGGTGGCGAGAGGCTTCCCAAAATCCCTCCCTTTTGCCATAATAAATGCGGGTGGCACACCTACAGTTTTACTGGCAAAAGATTAAGAATTGATCAAACTGTTAATCGAAATTGATTGAGGCAGCAGAAAAGTATCCCTTCAGTGGCTCCCAAGAGCTTTGAAGGTCTAGCACCCAGGGGAAAAGTTCTGGAAATAAATTTACAATATCCAATTTTTTATGCCAATTATTTTCAGATGTTTAATGTCACTTTTTGTGAGTTTCCAGTCAGGTTTGAGGAAAGCACATTCCCCAGAATTCTTTACAGCATGATTTTGCTTTAGTAAATAACTACTGGCTCCCATTTCCAAGGGTTGCTTCCTGAATCTGCATTAGCTCTTAGTTTAGTATATCAAGGGTTCATGAAGCCAAATTGAGGTTAGCCATTGTGCAATCCGGGCTATTAATATTTTTTAAATTGTACACAATGAAACCTGAGACCCCTACTAATGAGACCACCAGTGCAAAATATTCTGCCTTACTGGGCAACTGGGCAGCATCATTTGTGAGTCACAATCAGGGCTGGGGTTTGGAGATCTCTTTTTGACTACCTTTTCAGTGAGGACATGTTAATTGCCTGCGGGTCATGCTTCCTCCCCCATGGAATTAGCAGAGCTAGGACTGCTTGGGCCTTAGTGCCACAGAGAAAGAACCAGCCTGGAAGAAGGCGGAGATAGGTGAAGGGGATAGCCTCAGTCTGATTCTGAATGGTGTGTTTGTGTGCGTGTGTATGTAGTGACTTCTATAAGACAGGCAAAACATTGTGGACAAATTTCCCTCCCACCAGACAGAAGCCCAAGGTGTTCAAGACTTACTGTGCCAACCATTCCAAATGCCTTCCCTCCAAGAATCCACCTAAGCCCATGTCACACAGCCCAACGGATGCAAAAAGGACACAACGGACGAGCAAAATGTTCCATCCATTGTTATCCGTTCTCAAAAGAGGCAAAAATTTGCATAAGTAGAGCGGATAACACGGAAAGGAACGGACATGGGGAGGACGCAGAGCGAATGTATAGAGGATGCAGAGTGGATGTATAGAGGATGCATAGAGGATGCGTAGCGGATGCAGAGCGGATGCGTAGAGGATGCAGAGCGGATGCGTAGAGGATGCAGAGCGGATGCAGAGCGGATGAGCTGCATCCGCTTTCATCCTTTCTCCATCCGTGCTACTAACGCTGCGTGTCCGTTCTGCTTCCTCCCTGCGTCCGTTTACCGCTGGACGGATTTTAGTTGTGCGGATGCACAGCGGATGCCTAGCGGATATAACATGTTAGGGATAACATTGTTCACCCTAACTGTTTTAGGTGAAATACTAACTATGAATCATAGTTAGTGTATGCAGCTTTAACTGTAAAATGGCAATTGTGGGTGTGGTTATGAAAACCATATAAAAGTAGCAAGGCTACAGCTTGCTCGCTCTCTCTCTGGCTTTGATGATCCATGATTACTGCTTGGAAGCAAGACTGCATTGCTCGAACGGGAGAGACAACAACGGACTGATTTATGTGAACTGACAATAGGATATTCTACATGGACTTTGCTAACTGAATATTCCTGAATGGACTGACTACATGGTAAATGAATATAGGACTGTTTTTGACTATGCTATAAACTTATACTGGAATAAAATATATTCTTGATAGCACAAGCGCATCTGTTATTTTTACTGTATGTTAATAAACATACAAGCTTAGCTCACTCATTTATCTGTGTGCCTATCTGACTAACGCTGCACATTCTGTTTAGCTTGCCTACCTAACCCTGGTTGGGGAACCCAGGCTTAACATAACAGATGCATAATGGATGCAGAATGGATGTCCCCCGTATGCCTGGAGGATGCAGAATGGATGCATTGGATACATTTTCCGCGCAAAAGTTTTAGGCAGCCCAAAATTTTCTGAGCGGATGAAACGTCAATAAATGGATGCTGGACGGATAGAGAGGAAGCAAAATGGAGGCAGTGAGTACATCGCGTTAACCAACGGATGGCAAGCTTTTTTGTCCGTTTTACATCCTCTTTGCATCCATTGGTGCAGTGTGACATGGGCTTTAACTGATGGTGACATAAATGAGGCAAGAAAGAAAACCTCACAATGAATTTCCACCCTCCCCCCATAGTCTTTCCATCTGTCTTCTGTGGATTGAAAAGAGTCTTTAGTCTTCACTGATCCATCTCAGGGTCGTCTCTTTCAAGTCTGCTGAGTGTGAGTTGGCTTGGTGGTAAGGCTGGTTACTCAGGTTAGGGAAAGTCTGCTCTATTCTGGTTGCTGTGATGAACTTTTTGGTAGATGACTGGATCCAAACCCAATTCTCTGGTTCAATTGAATGGAAGATCTCCTCTGGAGGTAGCATCTGGATCAGTGTGGTCTGTTTCCAAAGGTTGCAAAGTTGTTTGTGTATGTCTGAAAGATATGAGAACAGGGTCTTCTTCCCTCCTTTGTGGGTGACCCTCCCAGGAAAGGCATTGTTGGCGGATATGAGATGGAGAGATGATGGGTATATAGTTTGCAAGGTTTGAAAAGACATTAAGGTTAACATTTCAGAAGTTAGACAAATAAAACCACTTAAATATATACAGTTAAATGCAAGAATGAAACTTTTCCTATAAATGAACTTAAAACATTCCCTCGCAACCTTGGGCTGTTCTTAAAGGTACAGAGTGGAAAGGGTAAAACATGAACACAGTTCTCTTCACCCTGTTTTGCTGGCCAGGCAAACTAGAGTAGAGGTATTTTCTTTTTCATTGCTTAAATGAATACTGTTTTTTAAAAACAGCATTGTTTGTTTGTTTTTAATTAGAGACATTTAACAGGTACAATTAGCTAGAGGACACACAAAGACTTTGACACATGTACATACAAAGACAAGGGAAAGAGAAAAGAAGAGGAAAACAGAACTCTGAGATTTACACCCTGGTCATTTCCACCATAAATCTCAGTTAACTCCAATTAAGGAAGGCACAAATCTTAAACATATTATATGGTTGCATAGAAGAGAGAAAGGAAGAAAAAAAAATCAATTTTCCTATTTATATTTTCCCTCCCCCTTTTTTTAACCTTTATTTAGTTAAATTGGTTTTCAGCTTTGTCCCTGAACAAAGCCCGCTCTTTCCCACTTTTTACATAACTTCCTTGCTCACATCTTCTTACCAGCCAGGACAGGCAGTTGCCTCTTGCCCCACACCATGAGCAAATCTGTTAGGGTGGTTCCTGTCATGATCCTCGAGCTACATCTTCCCATGTTCCCCTTCCTATGTGGAGCTCAACTGGATTAGTCTGGTCTCCGCTGTAAGTTTTTGGAGGAAAAATGTTCAGGAGCACTCTGGTTTTTTCGGGCACCTCTTTTCCAGCAGGACGTCTTTTGCAGTGAATACAGCTGTTGATTTTTGGGCCAAAAAGGGGTCTGAGAGGACCTGTGGCCCCCTACACACTCAAGTGTGGGGACTTCCTAATACCACCGTTAGTTTTCAGATCCTCCGGGATCTGGGAGGACCTGCTGCTTTTCCTTAGCAGTCAAGTATGGGCATCTCCTAACACAGGGCTTGTTCAGTGACTTCTCAGCTGGTTACTCAACTTTCTCATTCACTTTTCCATTCCATTTTCATACAGCTTCTCCCTTTTCCTAATAGAAGGTCTTACCTCTGACCAATCCCCCATATTTTCAGGCTCTGTTAGTAGAACAGATCTTTCTATAGTTAGAAAAGCCACAGAGGGACCAGGAACCAGCTGTGGTTGGGAGAAGGGTCCTCTCACTCAAACACACAGGCATTCAAATATTTCTCTCACTTTTCTGGGCTTTAAAGGTTAAAATTTAGAGGTACTCACCTTTTTTTTCCAAGCAGCCTTTGAGCTCAAAACTCCCTTTATTATCCTTGCTCCAAATGGCCAAGGTCTGGGGAACCCACCCAGAGACACAATGGGTCTGCTGCCAGCAAGGTGGCTTACCTGGGCCAGGACCATTGATTAAGTTAGCTTGGAGTCCCACCTTGGGGTGCCAAATTGTGGAAAGAAAAAAATCCATCTGGTTCAGTTTCAAGCTTGGAGAAAAAAGTTGGAAACAACATGGAGGCTGATTGGAAAAAAAAGTTTCATGATGAAGCAGAACTACTAGAGTGTGGTTCTGGCGCAGTTGACAAAGAGGAGTTTAGAGTGGGTGGTTTTTATACCTTCTGCATTCCTTTGGCGGTCCTGTAGAGGTTATATAGGTTTCATAGCTGGCTCTATAGGCAAAAGAGGAAATGCAAATCCTAGGTTATTGTTTGAGCTAATTTTGTCAACCTTTTGTTCATTGCTTATCTGAGTTTCTGTCTTGACTCAGTCTTTGTGACGACTCAGAGTGTAACACAAACATAACAAAATCCAAAAAGCCTCCAATTTGACCCTACTGTTCAATAATACTCAGTTGGAGATAAAATGTACTCAAAAATAGTCTTCAAAAGAAAACAATACAGTCCAAATTTAATGAGCAGGTAGAGGTGAAATAAAAAACCAAACAAACTATAATGACGAAATGTCCACAATGGAACAGGAGAAGTATTTAACAAATTCAAGGAAATAACAAAGCAGTCTATTGGAAGGACGCCAACCAAAATAACTTAAGACCAAAATAAAACATGCTTGCTTCTGGCAGCCTGTGTTCTCACTATCTCTCTTATATACTCGTCTCCCCAGCTGTACCAATGAGGATCATTGCTGTTTCCTCTCTCGCAAGCCTAATTGTTGCCTTCTCCTTTCCTCCCTGAATGTCCTAGGATACAGAGGGGATGGGCCTGGTCCTTCCTCTGACTGCCCAGTCGGCCTCAGCCCTTCTCCAGCCTTCTCCACAACCTCCAGAGCTACACCGCCACTCCCTGTCGGCTGTTCCTCCTCTCCCTCAGAGTCTGACTCTCTCTACCAAGGGCATGACAGTCTTTCTGAATGGATTACCAAATCTGCATTTCTAAAAGCTAGTCTCCTCAGGTTCTGTTTGGAACAGGGAAACTGGATCTGGTTTCTGCTCCCTTAAGATTTTTTATTTTATTTCTCCTTTAGAGGAAATATTTTATCTTGTCTTTATAATACTTCCCAAAATATTTCATTTTTCTGGGGTGGCAGGAGGCTTCCTACAATATACTAAGCTTCATCTTTATGTATATCATTTTATGGTCAGTCATATGCAAATATTTTGTTTTACTGGGATAATATAAAAACTATTGAAGAAGTTACAGGAACTGGGCATGGCTATCTAGTGAAGAGAAAGACTAAG
Source organism: Laticauda colubrina (assembly GCA_015471245.1). NCBI lineage: Eukaryota > Metazoa > Chordata > Lepidosauria > Squamata > Elapidae > Laticauda > Laticauda colubrina. The sequence goes on along the minus strand of BLBF01000095.1, from coordinate 489,389 downwards.
GGAAACATGATAGCAGTGTTCCAATATTTGAGGGGCTGCCACAGAGAGGAAGAGGTCAAGCTATTTTCTAAAGCGCTTGTAGGCCAAACAAGGAATAATGGATGGAAACTGAAGAAGGAGAGATTTAACCTGGAAATAAGGAGAAACTTTCTGACAGTGAGAATAATCAACCAGTGGAGCAGCTTGTCTTCGGAAGTTATAGGAGCTTCATCACTTGAGAGTTTCAAGAAGAGGTTAGAGTGCAATTTGTCAGAAATGGTGTAGAGTCTCCTGCTTGGGTGGGGGGTTGGACTAGATGGTCTACAAGGTCCCTTCCAACTTTGTTAATCTGTCAAAGTGAAGTATTCAAAAATTTGTACTATTAAATTAGAACTCTTGGAATTATTGGGAACATAAGGTAATGTTTAAAATGCCATATTGAATACAATATTGGGTTAATTGGAGTATACTCCATTGAATTTAACATGATTTATACCTGTACAAGAATAACTCATGCAAAATTGATTATTTGAAAAAAATAAAGTTGTCTTTTTGGTATATTAGATTTAAATTTCTTTTTGTATAGTAGATAAATATTACCTGTTTTATTTCAGTTTTATGTGCTGAACGAGTGGGCCAGATGACTAAAACATACAATGACATTGATGCTGTTACACGTCTTCTTGAGGAAGTAAGTACCCCATGTTCATATGTATGATAACATGGTTGTAACATAGTAATCAATGTTGGAATCTTTTCAGGCTTCATGAGACATGCAGGATATTGTAACTAATCACCACATGTCTCAGGCCTCCTTAATTTAGCCTCTTACAGAGGGGTTACTGAAAACTGCCCAATTGCTCAGTTCCCAGCTTGCTATTTCTTTTATTTATTCAGTTCTATTTCAGTTCAATATAATTTGTTGCTCTGATGATGTCTATAAGGCTTAAAATTAATAGGACTCTTCATTACAGGATTTCCTTAAAGCAGTCCTATAAATATTGCACAGCTATAAGGAACTATTGCTAGAATTCAGAAAGTTTAATTAGAAGATGCAAAGCCACTGTATCTGTACATAAATTATATTCATAGCTATTTCTTATTTTAAAAAAGCTGTCATAAGATTAAAAATACGTTTTGGTTTTTCTGAGCATTGTACTGATTTAGGCTTGGAGCCCTAAGATTTAATTGCTCCTTGATAGAGCTCAAACTAGGAAACTATAAACCAATCTAAATCATAGTTAGCAGGTTTGCCAAGATGATCAGCTGCCCTTTTTTCCCACTATGTTAAAAGTCCAGCTGGCACCTTTTATTTCCACTGAGAAAATCAACATTATGCTTGTTAAACTGAAACAAATACTTTGTTGTGCTCAAATGCATTATTGAAAGAATGTTGCCCTAACTCAATTAAGTATTAAGCCCATGTCACACTGCACCAACGGATGGAAAGAGGATGTAAAACGGAGAGAAACACTTGCCATCTGTTGGTTAACAAGATTCATCTGTTCTGTACTCACTGCCTCCGTTTTTCATCCTCTCTATCCGTCCAGCATCCGTCGACTGAGGTTCCATCTGCTCAAAAGGTTTTGAGCTGCTCAAAACTTTTTGAGCGGAAAATGTATCAAACACTTCCGTTCTGCATCTGAAACGCATACGGGGAACATCCGTTCTACATCCGTCGTCATCCATTACGCGTCCGCTATATCCGCTAGACATCCACTGCGCATCCGCGCAACTCAAATCCGCCCCAGCGGAAAACGGACACAGGGAGGAAGCAAAACAGATGTAGAACGGACGCGCAGTGTTAGTAGCACGGACGGAGAAAGGATGAAAGCGGATGGAGCTCACAAAGAAAGCATTTAAAATGGAAAAAACGTTCGCAGAGGAGACCTATCTTGGATATTAAGGATATCTAGAGGATGCCTAGAGGATGCAAAAGGACACCTAGTGGAAAACCTATATTGCCGATAAAAGGGGGGAGGAACTCACCTGGATCTCACTTTCAGTCCAGAAGCCCTGCTGTGCAGAGCTCTGCAGCCTTCATCTGGCTCTTGCTCTACCACAGCATCCAGTCATCTCTACCATGGATCATCACACACTCCTTTTGGTAGCCACCATCGTTCTGCAACAGTGTGAAGCCATCTACAGGCTCTTTCAACTGTTCTATAGGAAGAAAAGGAGGCGGCCAGGAAGCGTCTGGGTCCGAAGATGAATTGGGAGAAGAGCAGAGTACGGACTATACAACAAGCTGATGGTGGAGCTGAGGAACGAAGACACTCGTGCATTCCAGAACTTCATGAGGATGCCTCCACCCATGTTTGATGAAGTTGTGGAGCGGCTGAGACCCAGGTTGACCAAGCAGAGCACCAACTTCTGGTCCAGCCTGGACCCTGGGCTCAAGGTGGCACTGACTCTGTGCCACCTGGCCTCAGGGACCATGTACAGGACCATGCAGTATGGCTGGAGGGTGCCACACAACACCATCAGCATTGTGGTCAGAGAAGTGGTGCAGGCCATCATCGAAGAATACCTGGAGGAGCTCCTCCAGTGCCCCTCCACTGAAGAAGGCTGGAAGAAAGTTGCAGAACAGTGGTATTAGAAGTGGAACTTCCCCCACACTGTTGGAGCCATAGATGGGAAGCACGTGGCCTACAAAACTCCAGCCAAGTCGGGGTCCACTTATTTCAACTACAAGGGCTTCTTCAGCATCATCCTCTTTGCCATGGTCAATGCTGACTACAAGTCCATGTACATCGATGCTTCAGGTAACGGGCCATCTTCAGATGCCCAGGTATACAATGCCAGTGACCTCAAGGAGGGGCTGGAATGCAACCTCATCATGGGCTTCCCAGATCCAGACCCCCTGCCCAACGACACACAAGATGTGCCCTACTTCATCGTGGGGGATGATGCCTTCTCCCTCACAACCTACCTCATGAAGCCCTACACCTCCAGATACCTCACCCGTGAAGAGAGGATCTTCAACTACAGGCTGTCCAGGGCAAGGCGGGTGGTGGAGAACGCCTTTGGCATCCTGACCAACAGGTTCCAGGTACTTCTCACCACCATGCAGCAAAGCCCAGAGACCGTGAGGAGGATCGTGGAAGCTTGCTTCATCCTGCACAATCTCATGCGCACCCGCTACCCAGTCTTGCAGAACAGGCTCGTGGACCTCCAACAAGGCAATGGGGACATGGAGCCTGGGGAATGGAGGCAAGGGCGAAACCTGACAGACACAAAGGATGTGCAAGGCCCCAACAGAGCCTCATGTGAAGGGAAGAAGCAGCGCAACCTCCTGAGACACTGGTGCAACTCCCCAGCTGGAGCAGTGGAGTGGCATGACAGGATGATAGATGCTTAATGGATGCTTCCTTCAGCCTGTCTCATCACACTGATGAGATTGGGCTATGTATGTTGGGTGGGCCTACAATGAACAGGGCATTTAATAAAGAGTTGTGTTTATGTTGGCATGTGTGGATGAATGATTACATTATTATTGATAACAAAGGGCCATAAGTGTGGCACCTGGGAGGGTGGACCATACAGTCCCACTATGCTTATACTGGAGGTTTATCTATCCCACAGCTATTACCCATCCCAAAGGTACCCCTGCCCATCCCACAGGTATCCCTGCCCATCCCACAGCTATTACTCATCCCAAAGGTATCCCTGCCCATCCCACTGCTATCCTTACCCATCCCACAAGCATGCAAAGGCTTAAACCATTTCTAAAAGTTTCCACCAAGGCTTTATTTAATAAAATAAATGAAGCAAGTGTGTGAAGCAAAGATAATCTTTATTAATAACAAGCTGTAAAAGAAAAATGACCCAAGTCAAGTGTCCAAAGCAAAAATAAAGTCAACAGGTAGCCACCCAGTCTCTGGCACTCTTCTCAGTCAGTCTGACCCATTCCCATCTTCTCAGGGGTGAAGGGTCCATGTGATGCGGAGGTGGCTGCTGCTGGAGTGCTGGTCTGAGGCGTCATTGGGGTCCCTGGCCCCGAGAGGACAACAGGGGATGGTGTGTGGAGGAAGCTCTCAGAGAGCTGTCTCAGTCCCGTGATATTGAGAGGCCCTTCCTCCATGACATGGGATGTCAGCCCCAATACCGATGACAGATATTCTGAGGCCGGGCTTGGCTGTGGGGTGGAGGAAGGAGCAGTGTAGTTGTGCTGTCTGGTCTGCAGCTGGGGGAGGTCTGGCGTCGGTGGCATCTGGGGCGTGGGTGGCATCGGTGGCGTGGGTGGCATCGGTGGCATCAGTGGCACCGGTGGCGTACGATGTATCTGTGCCTAGACTGGGAAGGGCTGCCTGAGCTGCTGGACCTCCTGGTAGCCATAGCCTTGGTAGGGGAGGGCCTGTGGAAAGCCTTGGAAGGGCAGTGACATCACCTGGAGTGGAGGAGCAGGCCTGGACTGGGTGGGAGCAGATTCATCTTGGTCTGGAGGGTTGTGAAGAAGATCGGTGATTCTGTCCTTCACCACCTAGTACTGGGGTTCCGACATGTTCGTGAGTTTCTGGTTGACGTAGGTGAGGAAGGGCTGGCGGTTGGAGGATGGGATGTCGGTGTGTACCAGCTGAGAGAGGAGATCTACGCTGCTCCTGATGGTGTCCCTGATCTCCAGCAGGACAGTGTGGCTCTGCCCCTCCGGTCTGCCTCTCTGCCTGCTTTCTGTGGAGGTGGAGCTGGGGGTGGATGCGGGTTGGGCTGTGGTGGAAGTGCCCTCTCCTTGCTCCCACTGCGTCGGGGTCCTCCACGCGCTCTGCCATGGGTAGTACAGCTGTCGGGGGGGGGTCTCTGTTGTGGCACACTCCACAGATACCTGCCTGGACACAAGAGCTGACTCTTGGCCAGAAGAGGATTGGCTCTCAGCAGGCTGCCTGAGAGAGAGGGTTGTGAGAGGGGCTGCTCCTCGGTGGCGGACCTCACCCTCCAAGAAGCTGCACTTGGCCATCACGTAGATCTCTCAGTCCGTTAGCTTGACCGCGGCCTGGCCAGATTTCTTGAGGTGCAGCTTCCCATACCAGGTGTGCATGTGCTTCCACCAGCCAAGGAGCACCTCCGAAGTGTATCCCAGGCTCTCCGCCTTCTCTCTCCAAGCAGCCTGCTTCCTTTTGGTGTCTCGATAGAGCCTGTGTCCCTTCCGCCATAGATACTCGTTCTCCCTCAGTCATTCCAGCACCTCATCCTCATGTTCCTCTTCGATTGAGTATTGCCTCCTGTCCCGTTCACGCGTCTGCCTCTTCCTCCCTCTGGCAGGGCCATATGGGCCCTCATGAGAGGGGCTTCGAGGTTGTAGGGGCTGCTCCTCCACACCACCAGCAGCAGCAGTAACAACAACGACAACAGTAGCAGCAAAAGCAGGACCAGGAGCACCAGCAGGACCAGGAGCACCAGGAGCACCAGCAGGATCAGGAGCACCAGCAGAAACAGCAGGACGAAGAGCACCAGCAGGACCAGGAGCACCAGCAGGACCAGGAGCACCAGCAGGACCAGGAGCAGCGCCAGCAGGTTAAGCACCAGCAGAAGCCCCAGTACCAGGAGCAGTGCCAGTAGAGTAAGCACCAGCAGAAGCACCAGAACCAGGAGCAGTGCCAGCAGAGTAAGCACCAGCAGAAGCACCAGCACCAGGAGCAGTGCCAGCAGAGTAAGCACTAGCAGAAGCACCAGCACCAGGAGAGTTCCAGCAGAGTAAGTACCACCACCAGAAGCAGCATCAGCAGAAGCACCACCACCAGAAGCAGCATCAGCAGAGTAAGCACCAGCAGAAGCACCACCTCCAGAAGCAGCAGCAGCAGAAGCCCCAGCACCAGAAGAGCGAGCCCGGGCAGCAGAAGCCCCAGCAGAAGCAGAGTCAGGGCCAGGGGGTGGGAGGGTGGCCCTGTCCCTCTTGCCAGGGCTGGCAGCAGATGGCAGAGGCTTCCTTTTCTTGTCCATGGTTGTTGGGTTGCTGGCTGGCTGGCTCGCTGGATGGCAAGCTGTGTCTGGAAGCAGGTCTTTCCTCTGAATGGTGACCTGCTTGCGAGCTGCTTTCCTTTATATCCGCGGGGCTGACGCAATGCATCCTCCCCGCATGCGCAGTGAACGCTAGGCATCCGCTAGGCTTCCGCTAGGTTTCAGCTCTGCATCTGCTTCATCTGCTAGGCATCCGCTCTGCATCCACTCTTTCCGTTCCGTGTCCACTTTGCTGTGCTCCCCCGGAAGCCTTGCGGATGTGCCATCCGCTCCCATCCGCTTCCATCCGCTTCCATCCGCTAGGCTTCCGTGGATCATCCGCTTTCCATCCGCCCTACGTCCTCCTCCCGTCCGTTCCTTTACGTGTTGTCCGCTCTGGTTATGCAAATTTGGGGCACTTTTGAGAGCGGATAACAACGGATGGAACATTTTGCTTGTCCGCTGTGTCCTTTTTACAAACGTTTTGCATCCATCGGCCAGTGTGGCAGGACCTTTAGTTGTTGGTTCCCAGGCCATCAATATCCCTTGAAAGTGAGAGGACCACATCTATGATTGCAACTTGAAGATTATAAGAAACTAAATTATATTAAAGCAAGATAAAGTTTCTTTCCACTTGCATAAAGCCTCTTTCAATTTACATAAAATTGCCTGCAATCATCCCCTGATGGGTATATCCATCTTTTTTTTTTGATGTTTTTTTTTTCAATTCCTTGTTAGCCTACAGGTCCTAGTATTCCCTATAAATTTCCCACTAAGTATTGAAAAGGTAAATGTTTATTCTATCCAGTCGTTTTTGACTCTGGGGTAGTCTCCGTTTCTTAGCTGAGGGGCCCAATATTGTCTAAAGACATTTCTGAAGTTATGTGGCCAGCATGACTATACACTGAAATGGATCGAACACTGTTACCTTCCCACTGAAATGGTACCTATTTACTTGGAATTTGCATGCTTTTGAACTGCGTAAGTGAACTAGGGCAAGTGAACTGGGGCAAGCCAGCTTCACTTTTAAGACCAATTCTGTCCAGTCAAATGCTACAGTAAATATATAAATTTACTTTAAATTAATTTTTATTATATGTAAATTAAATCACATTTAGTTGTTTGTTTGTTTTTTTGCCCTAATATTTTCTAGTTTTTGGAGTATAGATTCCAGCATACCATTCAAAGCCCAAGGGCATCACACTGATAAAATTATGTTGCCAGTGGTTTTCTACTCAATTTGTTCAGAGACCCAAAATTTGGTGATCTCTTAACTTTAAAAAAAAATTCAAGCATGTTTGAATTATTGAGAATATCCCCTGAATGAAAAGAACAACTTCTCATGTTGCTATGTCAGAAGCGTGAGTATATGTGTTTGCCTAACCATCTAGAAGTTCATTTATTAGAATCTTTTCTAAAAATATTTGGTTCCTATAAATATCATTAAAAATAACTGCCTTAAATATATTTATTTATTTGTATCATGCCTTTATTATTTTTCAATATAACTCAGGGTGGTGAACATATCCAACATACTTTCTTCCAAACAAAATCTGTTTTTGGTTGTGATGGCCTCTTTCAATCCTCTGCCAGCAAAAATTGAGTTCTGGAGCACGTTGCCCTCCCAAGCTCAGTTTTCGCTGGCAGAAGCACTGTGGGCTGGTCCTTTGCTGTTTCCAGGGCAGCTCCACGGATCAGATTTAAGCACCCTGCTCTAAAGTTACTAAAACATTTAATATTCTTCCACAGTTCTTCCAATTCATTAACTTTCCTTGTAATTTTTTTTTTTTTATAAAGTTTTTATTAATTTTCTACAAACAGACAA
>BLBF01000095.1:438810-461651 GCA_015471245.1 Laticauda colubrina | reverse complement strand
TCTGTTTAGCTTGTCTCCCTAACCCTGGTTGGGGAACCCAGGCTTAACACAGCCAATAAAATGTTATCAATAAATAATTAATGTACATAGATATAGGTTACAACATTACACTAGCATCATGAAATCTTATATTGTATTTGTCACCAAATTATGGAAAGTTTCCATTGGTGTATATAATCTAAATAGCTACAACTATACAGGTTAGTCTTTGACTTATAACTGATCATTGACAACTATTTGATGTTATAACCTACTTGAAAATGGGGATTTGTAGCTTGGATCCAAAGTTGCCCCTTGCAGTCCCATGACAGCATTTCAGGTACTTGGCAACATAGCTGCATTTGTGACCATTTGAATGTTCCACATTTTACAATGGTTAAAAAACTGGAACTTTACAACTCAGCAAAACCGCACACATAGCAAATGATAGGTTCACATTTACCACTGTTACATTTGCTGAATGACAACTACCAAAACTTGTATAATTGGGCTAAGTGAGAGGCAGGCTCCATTAAATTGCAACTTGAAGATTTCCTATAGATAAAACACAGTGATGAATTGACTGCTTTGAATGAAAGGTTGTGGTAGCACTCTAAATATAGTCTTGGAATTTGTGATCTAAAGTTTTCCTAGTTGGAACAGTTTTCTGTTGCTACTTAAAATGCAATCACTTATATGATAGCTGTTTTTCCCTTTCATTTGTTCAGGTTTCTCAACTGCGTCATGAGCTGTCCATGAAAGATGAGCTTCTTCAGTTTTATACCAGCACTGCTGAAGAGAGCGAGCCAGATTCCATCTGTTCAACTCCGTAGGTCTAGAATGGAAAACAGAAATGTTACTTAGGCTGTGTAAAATGTTTTCAAGTGTGAAATTTCATAGAAAGTTCACAATACCTTAAAAATGTTTGAAACAACTATATGATGTTTCAGAAGGTTCTTTGCCCAAAACAGTTTGAAATATTTGTTCTTATATATATATATATATATATTTACTGCTCCTTAATTATTCATATATGCCTAACAATATGAAGATTAGTTTAAATTTTTTTTGACAGATTCTTTATAATTTCATGTAGAAATTTATTTTTTGTTATTTTATTACTTAAATTTCCACAATAAAAGTGTGTAGAAAAAAGGAAATCCTAAACTGAATTAATCTGCCAAAATTCTATGAAATTCTTGTATTTTAACCAGTATTATTGTTGAATGGTTGTTGTACAACTCTCTAGAGAGATTGTAAATAAAAGGGACAATCCATAAATGCTTTAAAATATATATTTTATTAGATTGAAGAGGAATGAATCATCTTCAACTGTCCAGAATTATTTTCATTTTGATTCTCTTCAAAAGAAGCTGAAAGATCTTGAAGAGGAGAATGTTGTCCTTAGATCAGAGGTAAACTTTATAGCTTTTTAGCAATCATAAATTTGTCTTCCGTTTTCTCTATATATATTTGCAGCTTGACAAAAAGACATAAATGTCAACACCCTTATGTACACATTGATTTCTATTTTCAGATGCAACAGTTAGAGTTGGGACAATCAAACTGTTGTTGAATAACAGACTACAGAATGATGTGTATTATTTATAGTAGAATGATGAGATTTTTTTCCCCAGGTTTAAATGGGCCAAATATGCTGCACAATACAGTACATATACTCACACTTGAAATTCTGGAGGACAAAATACTGAAGAGAAAAAGATTTGGAAAGAGTAGAAGGATAAATCGGGAGGGGAGAAAACCCTGTCTTCTAGATATTATCTAGAATTTAGATATGAAGAATACATATTTATTTTCAGGGAAGATAAAGAATATACTTTGCCAAGAATCTTCTTATTGTAAGAGCTAGGAGAATAGTCTTCACTTGCCTGGGTTGCACTGAGTAAAAAGGAATTGTCTCGAGCTACATATAAAATCCTTAATGTTAACATTTTATGGTTTTGTGGGGCTGCATTACTAGCTGCCTATGGTCACATGCATCCAATCGGCCACAAATTAGTCACACCTGCTCTAAAATATTTATCTAAGCTGTAATCTTAGGAGAACCTTTTAATAAAAATTAATTTGATTATTTGTTCAAATCTAAAAAAAACTGTTATTCTATATTGTCTGCATTCTACCAAATTACATTACCTGATATAAATATAAACATAAACATAGATACAGATACAAACATATCAATACAGATATGGGTGTAGATCAGTAAGAACCAATGATAGACAGACAGACAAATGTATATAAAGTGCTGAACTAAGAACAATGAAATCTGTGTCTCTAGTCTCCCCTTAGGCATAGAAGCTGGCTTGGAGACTTTGGACCAGTCACTCTTTCTAAACTGTAGACTGGGAAAATTTAAAAAATAAATCCATTAGCCTATACTACATTGATGTGGTAGATTATAACTGATAACATTTATTGGAGAGGCTTTCATTCTTGTGAATAATTTCACAAGTTGTGAATAATAAATGGTAGAAAGATAGCTACAATATTTAGGATATACAGTAACTGTGCTTTGAGATTTACCTTTTTTCACAATGCACAGTTGACACAATTGGGACCAAAATCTTGGTAATTGAATAAAGCAATTATTAAGTAAAATCTCACTGACTGCTTTGCTCAATATCTACAATCTTGGCATTTCTGATTGTGATTGAACACAGTCCATTGTAACAAATTTGAGTTGTTTCAGGGAGGTTCTGGGAAACCCAGTGCAAGCTTAAGGAACCACCGGTTCCCAGAAACCTGCCACAGGCTAGGAGGTCTAGCTCACTATCAATACCACCATAACCGGGAGGCCTTGCCCAGCTTCAGATGCTTTGCATCTTTACGCAAATTATCCCATTTTATGTTTTTTTCTGCAGCTGTTGACAAGCACACCCCACATATTGTGAGGCATGATCTTCTGACTTATGTTGCCCTATACCAGGTAAACACTATACTCATGATTATTTGGAAGGCTCATCCTCCAAATTGTGTGAATTGGAGAAGTAGCCTTCTGAATAACTGTGAGAATGATGTCTGCTCTCATGCAAAGTGTATGCTATTGTGATCACTTGGAAGGCTAGAAAAAAACATAGGAAGAACCTTCTTAATAATCACAAGAACGGTGCCTGCTTGCAGAATGGTTCAAGGCTGTCTTAATAGAAAGCCCAGACCTTATAATAGTCAGAAACCTTGCAAACGTAAGTAGGACAAATTGTGTCTGTAGGTGGCCCCTGTAACCCTGGGCATAATGTGATGAGAAGTAGGTTTGGGCCTCCTGGGCATGGTGGGATGGAGAACAGGCAGCGACCTCCAAGGCTCCTGCAGCTTTGGGCACACTGTTGGACTGGATGGGGGGTTGAGGCTGAAATGGTGGGAGGAATAGGTGGGTGGGGAATTGCCTCTGCAGTCTTGAGTGCAAGCAGACTTCCAAGCATCTGAATTTTCATCATGCCCTGCAATGGTTGTAACTTTGGACACAAATTGTAAATCACTTTGTTCAGCATGTTAATTATTTTAAACAGTAACTGAACAAATGATCATAAGTCAAGGACTAAGTGTATCCTTGCATTGACTGATATTGAATAGCACATTTAATTATTACTATTGTATTGCTATATTGTAGGGAAGGTGTTTATGATAAGCTTTAAAATGGTTTTGTCATCATGAAATCTAGAACGATCATGTCATGATCACTTTGCAAAATTGTGTAATTCACTTTATAGAATTAAATCATCTTTTGAGGTTTATTATAATTTATATTCAGTATAATTAAAACATATCCATTTAAATGATTCTTGAACATGTTGGCATTTTTTTCAGGTTTGTTAGTGAATATATTTTTCTCTTTAAGTATCTGTGAAATAAATGTAATATCCATTGAAATTTCTTCATCAAATAGATTACAGTTCCCTGACTTACAACAGTTCATTTAGTGACTGTTCAAAATTACAAAGGCAGTGAACAAAAGGACTTATGACCATTATTCACAGTTACAACTATTGCAGCAGCCCCACATTCACGTGATCAAAATTCGGATGCTTGGCAATTGATTCATTGTTATTATAGTTGCAATGTCCCAGGGTCACTCAATCCCCTTTTGTAACCTTCTGACAAGGTCAAGGCAGAAGTTGGATTCATTTAACAACAGTATCACTAACTTAACAACTGACGTAATTTGCTTATCAACTGTGGTAAGAGAAATTATAAACTGGAGCAAAACTCACTTAACAAATGTTTCGCTTATGAACCCAATGTTGGGTTCAATTGTGGTCATGAGTTGAGGACTATCTGTACATTTTTATATTTCAATTATCCCTGATGTCTTGAAATTATTTTTATATATTTCTCTCTTTTTCTCTTTTCAACATTAGCAGCAGTTTGTTATTCACTATAGTTGCAGAGGAAAAGGAAAGGATGAAAGTTTTGACTGTCCTTGAATACTGTGTACTGTTATGAAAAATTTACTTTAAAAAAATCAAATAGCAGTGCTACAATAGCGAGATATTAATTAAGTTTTTCATTTCTTGGTATTGTAAACAGGCCTGCCACCTGAAGACTGAAACCATTTCTTATGAAGAGAAAGAACAGCAACTTGTAAATGATTGTGTAAAGGAGCTCAGTATGTTTTCTTCTTTGCTTTCTGGCAGAATGGATAGACTCTTCAGATAATGGGGTTTTGCTTGAGGAGGTGTATTCTGTGCCATTTAGTTATGTTTCTTTAAAAGGTGAAATGATAAACCTAGTGTATATTGCCTGCAATTTATCTGGAGGGAGGGAGAGGGAAGGATGACATGGATGAATGGATAGGATAGGAGATAGATAGGTAGATAGATAGATAGATAGATAGATAGATAGATAGATAGATAGATAGATGTTTGATTATTTGTTCAGTCATTCCGAGATTGGTATTTTAAATATAATTCGTACTTTTCTTTCTTACCTTTTCATGCCCATAACCTTAAACCTCTTTGTTGAAGAGGAAAATTTTAACTGCATACTAATTTAAATACATTTAAAAATAGTTACTCCAATGGTCTCATGCAAGTTAAATGACAATGGAGATTCCTGGAGTGTCTGGACTATGTTGTATGAATATAATTTGCAGTATCCATTTGAAGATGTATTTTTCTTATATATTTACCTCATTTTTTATACATGCTCACAATTGTTTAAATGGCATAATTAAGTGAGTGCATTTGTGAATTTTATCTTATATTTTTTATCAATTAATACAAATTTAGTACACATAATTAAAATATGTTCTTATGGTTTTCACATAGAAATTATTGAAATCTAATGTTACTTTATTAAATGAAGCAAAAACTATTTCATAGTATTTAAAATCAAACTACCTTCATAGCACCATGTTTGCTTTAAATTTTAACATCTGTAGTAAAGTGATCAGAACTATGTGTGATTTGAAAAATCATTGCAGAGGTGGGCTGCTGTCGGTTTTCACGGGTTCTGGCGAATCGGTAGTTAACAGTAAGTGCAAATCCCACCACTGGCTGGTCCTGCCCCTGCCTGTTTTGAGCCTGCTTTTGGGCTGTTTTTGGCCTGAAAAACAGCCTGAAAATGGCCTCCCAAATGGTTTGTTTTGGGGCTGTTTTCAAACCAGTTTTCAGGCTGTTTTGGAGCCATTTTCAGGCCAGTTTTCTGGACCAAAAGCAACCTGAAAATGGCCCCAAAACAGGCTGAAAACGGCTCAAAAATGGCCTGAAAATGGTCCCAAAGTGGCCTGAAAGTGGCCCCAAAAACAGGCGGGGGTGGGGCCAGAGCAAGCCAGTGGTGGAATTAGCCCCAACCGCCAAATCCTAGCTCTTCCTTTGAGGCGAGTGGCTAGGAGGCAGGACTAGGTATGATGAGTGACATTACCCATCCAGTCACATGACCAGCCATGCCTACCCAGCCAGAGAACTGGTTGTTAAAAAAATTGCAGCCCACCACTGAATCATTGGTATACATTGTACTGGATGTATTTTTTTTCTTCTTTTTTTAAATGATCCATCTTTCTCCCAATATAATTTAATCAAAATATCACTACAGTATAAAGTTATTTTATAAAAGATCTGCAATCCATCTTTTTTATATTTTGAGGTTATTCAAAGACCAATTTATAAAAGTATTGTAGTGGGAAAAAAATAGTTTGGTCCAGTGAATTCACTTCTAGTTTATTATTTGTTAAATAATGGTTTAATAAAGTGTCCCTGATTAAAATATTTAAAAATATAGTTCAAGTACACAGAATCTGCTTCTGATGAAATAGTTTTTCCAAACAAATTATTGCTGGATCCAGAGAAAGTTACACATTTATTCATTAGTTCAATTTATAAAATGTGTCTATTTTCTGCTGAATCCAGAATTGCATATTTTATTTTAGGTATAACATTAGGGATTGTATAAAATATTTTCCAAATTGCTGTATCTTTGTTTCTTAACAGACCATAAATAACCAGGATTGAACTTTTTGGTATTATATTTGTATCTTGAATATATTTGATGTAGTCTGGGTCTAGGATCCCTGTAAATTAATTCTTATTTTATTTTTTAAATCAGTGGAGTTTTATTTTGTATCATAAAAAGTAAAATTCTGCTAAATCTTTTATTTTACTATCTTCATGAAAGAGTGATAGTATATTATCCCATTCAATTTTTTATTGTAGGAAAAGATCCTAATAAGTAGCAGCCTTGTGTTTAAACATAATTATTTTAGGAACTCAGAAAATACATTCAGCTGAATGCCCACAATCTTTTGAAGGGAAATGAACAGGCTGACTGAGAAACTAGGGCTAGAATTTAAGCAGACTGCACAAAGTTCCCATCACAAAAAAATGATTGGACTGTTTCAGGAAGGACAAAACTTTCTGATTCTTATTTCCCAACCTTTTGCTGGTTAGTAGCTGTCTGTCATTTTGTTAAAAATGCAGGCTGAATTGCAGTAGTGTTTCGTATTTTATCAGTATTTTTACCCATGACCGGTTCCATGTAGTTAATAATGATTTTGTTATTTCTTTAAGGAGATGCAAATCTTCAGATTGCCACTATTTCAGAAGAGTTAGCTAAGAAGACTGAAGATGCTGCCCGACAACAGGAAGAAATCACCCATCTTCTCTCTCAGATAGTGGATTTGCAGAAAAAGGCAAAAGCTGTAGGTTTATGATTTAGCCACAATATGATGCAATCTTTTTTATCCTTTACTTTTGGATAAAGTTCTTTAAATCTTGAAATAGAGATATCATGGAATGTTGTAATGCTTTTGCTGTTGATCCTTTTCCAGTGTACAGTGGAAAATGAAGAACTTGTCCAACATTTGGGAGCAGCTAAAGATGCCCAAAGGCAACTCACAGCTGAAGTGAGTAGCAATCAGGATTTAAAAACAGGAAAATTGTTTTTGTCCAGTTACATTTTATTTTTATATCAGAAGAATATTTTTATTAAAAATTAATATTTATATGTTTTTGCATTCAGATTTTCTTGATTCCACATAGGATTGAAAACCTTTACTATGAACATGCCATACTATATATTTTTTACCCTTTTCCCTTTATTTATGTTTTTTTCTTTCTCTCCCTGACTTGTGATATATGCAGAAAGGTTATTTTATTTGGCAGAAAAAGACATCGCAATCCACATTCCTCCAGCATGTTAGAAATCCAAGAAGTACAATGGATAGACACTTTATAGCCTCCATCAGCACAACATTCTCCAAGGACTTTGGGGCTATTCTGAGATTTAAAACATCTTTTGCCACTTTTGATATATGTTTAGAAACAAGAATATAACCAATACAACTGGACATCATAACAATGATACAGCTTTAAAACTCACTCAGTATGGAGAAATATACAATTTGCCCCAGCTAGCTAAATAGCCATTCTGTGCTTTGTATGTCTTGTATGTAAAAGGGGAAAAGAAGACCACACCACCAACTTCTTGCCAAATGTTCATTTTGCCAATACAATACAATACAATACAATACAAATGTTCATTTTGCTAATTGCTTTTTGAAATGAATAATAGTTTTCAAGCAATGAATAATTGTCTTGGGAACCAACTACTTTATTTAATCTATTATACTAATGGTAGTATTCAAATTTTTTTACTACTGTTGCTGTCGGTGTGGCTTGGTGGGTTTGGCATGGCTTAGTGGGTGTGGCTTGGTGGGTATGACAGGGGAAGGATACTGTAAATTTTCCACTCCCTCCCCAGCCCACTAACCAGCTTTCCGGTTCCGTTCTGTGCGGGGCAACAAGAAGACCCTGCCGATCAGCTGGGAGTCGAGAGGCAGAGAATAGATGGGGATGGGGCAATTAGAGGTGGTATTTGCCGATTCTCTGAACTACAATTAAACTAAAATTTCTGCTACAGGTTCTCCAGAACCTATCAAAACTGGCTGAATACCACCTCTGGTATATACTTCCTATCTACTTTTCTTTGATTGTTTAGCTAGTGCACTTATTAATGCAGCAGCATTAAGAATCTGCTTTCTGAACAAGTAGTAATTATGAAAAACATAGTTATGTGTTTGGAGAAGATGGAGAGAATAAGGATCCTTTCATTTATTGTATTCTTGTAACAGTATACAGAAAATCTGTTGCAGTCTTTATGTAGAAAAAAGAATTTTCAAATGAAAACTACTTAAAAAAACCCAAATTAAAATATATTTATTCTGTGGGGTTTTTGAAAAACTTAAAGTCCTTCTCTTCCAAATACAAATTTTTGTTTCATTAAGTACTTCAGAAATTTTGGGGGGGAAAATGAAATTTAATCAAGATAAAGATTGGATTTTTCATGTGTATCTGTTTGTGCATATCATCTGAAAATTATTTTAGCTCAATTGAGGGCTGTTGTTTCTAAGATGAATGTATTCAAACATCAAATTATTAAACATAATTTTATATATTCATGGAAATATAAGCTATACTGAAGAAGAGTGAGATTTATTTAAAAAGTCAGCATGTCTAGGATTGTGTTACAATTAAAATAGGGAGGGCTCTTCACCTGACATTAGGTATTTGGACTTCACTCTTCGACATTGCTTTTCTCTTCTCTTAACCATTTGTTGTATAAATTATTGATGTTTCTGAATACAGTATGTAAGAATCAAATTGAAATCAATTGAAATTCAATTGAAATTCACAAATAGGAAATCAGGAGTTCAGGTAGTTTGAATGGTAAAGCTCTCTACAAGAATCTGAACTACTAATAAAGTGAATTAGCGGTGGATAAGAATCAACAAGTATTCAACATGGGCTGGACTTAGAGCTCTTGGGGCATGAGAGGACTTGAGACTGATGACATGTTTGACCCCATCCTGGGGCTCTGCTTGATCATCTCCTACATCAACACTGAATACAGATTATTTATGGTGGTGACTAGTTAAGTAAATAATATGCATTGCTAGCTAAAAGAATTAAAAGATGGTTAGCTACAAAGAGGTTCGTTTGATCAAGAATTAAGTGGGCAACCTGTGACAGTAACCAATGAGTTTCACATGGTGAAGTTTGTTGAACTGATTAAAAATAATCAGCAAAGCACTTAAAAGGAAATTATTGTCAAGCTTGGCATTTCACAAGAAATTGTGAATCATATTACCAATGTTCTTCAGTATCAGATGGTTTGTGCAACAAGAATCCCTTCCATGCTGACAGCAGAGATAAAAGAATCAGGAATTGAAATTTATCAGCAATTGTTATCATGCTTATAAGATGAAAGATGAGAAATTTCTTCATGACGTTGTGACAGCCAGATATGAAGCATCAATCTATTGAATACAGGAAGCTTCACTACAAAATAAAAAATAAAGACAAAAGTTTGGCAGGAAAACTTTTAGCATGAGTCACATGAATTTTCTTGAACCTGGCACTTCAATTCAGAGTACTACATTGCAACACTCAAAACTTTGAAATAACAATTAAGCAGAACTTAGAAGCACATTTTTCTAACATGGTAGCATTAGGTTTCATTTCTCATGAATCATTCAAGAAGCAGTTGCAAAGTTGAATACTGTCATCTTACCTACACAACACAGTGCAGATCTGGTGCCATGTGACTTCCGCCTTTCTCCAAAATTGAATAAATACTTTTGTAGGCATCAATTTGATTGAAATGAGAAAGTTGAAAAGGACTTTGAGGACTGGTTGAAAAAAAAGCGTGGAGTTCTTTCATGACAGGTTTAAGAGCTTCTCCTTTTTGTGCAGCAATGTGTATTGATTATGTGGAGACGTAAATACAAATAGAAACTATTGATGACTGTGTGGATCATCTAAACAGCTGTTATCCAAACCTGCAAGTCACCATCACGTATGAAATAGGCCGGTTATCTTTCCTGGATACAAAGGACTGATGGCTCCATTAAAAAAATGGTATATATAAGAAGTCAACATGATCTGGCCAGTATCTGAATTTCACAAGATTTACACCAATTAAATATAAATGTGCATTGGTACGGACACCATTTATACAAATTTGCACTGAGGATTGTTTAAAAGAAGATCTAGAATTGTTAACCCAAACACTCTGCTCAAATGGTTATCCATTTGATTGACAGGCACAGTAAAATAAGAGAATCAAAGCCAAGAGTTCCAATTACCAGTAAAAAGAAGGTATTTATTAAGCTGGCCTTTAAGGGGGATCAATTAGCACACCTGACAACTTGATGTTTAAATATTTTAATTAAAGCAACATTCAGTACGACTGAGCTTCACATATTACATCAAACACTTCATCAGCGCCAAAACTCATTGTTTACCAATTTGTTGTAATTGCAGAGACAATTACATCGGCAGAACTGATAGGTGTTTATCTTTCAGAATAAAGGAGCATCTTCAAAATGGATCCAGTCTTGAGTAATACAACAACAACCACAAATCATAGCCATAAAATGCCTTCTTTGGCTGTTGTGACACATTTTCTATATACAGGCCATCCGGTGGATCCAAACTCTGTGCTTAAAGTTTTATTGTGGCACAGAAACTCTTGTTTCCTGTAGTTTAGTGAGGCAATCGCCATTAATCATTTGAAACCTCCCTTGTGCGTGCAGAAATAGCTTTATGTCAATCTATGCCTTCTGTGGGTATAAAGTTTGCCATTAGTTGCTTTACTGCATACCTTATAGATTTAATGCTCTTGCTAGATCTTACATTTCACACCAGTTTTAACTGTTATTGTAATGTAGGTGTCAACCTTTATTTGGCCTGACAGAAGTCATTTTTGACTGCTTCAGTGTTGCCACACTGGAACTGATAGGGAGGGGGGATTTGAGATATTTGGGATTTTGTAGCCAAAACAAACATTTTCTTTTGGGAACCAAGGAGATGGGAATTCTTGCCACCGTGATCACTGAATCCATACAATTAGAGATGGGCCGTCAGCTCATTTGGTTTGTGGTGGCACCAAAAATGACTGAAACAATCATCCTGGGGCTGGGCTGGCTAGATAAATGGAGTCCTACCATCTCGTGAGAAGAGGGCTACCAGAAAATAAAGCTGGGACTAGGTCCCCTCTCCCGTTCTGACCCTGAGGAGAAAGGAATAGTCAGGCTGCTTGAAGGTGAAAAAGTAGCTACTGTGTTTCTCCAGCAATACAGCCTCCACCAGTAGGAAGCCCCACCATGTTTAATTGGCATAAAATCAAATCAAGCCCCTCCCCCCCAAATTAAGGCCCATATTAAACATGCAAAATAGGAGGGCAATGGTGGAAGGGGCTTGCCATTAGGAAGTACTTTTGTTGCATGCCTGGATATGGTGCTGCCTGCATTGGTGGGGCACTTCATATCGGGAGACCTTCCGCCACCGTTACTTCCCCTTCTCCCTTGCTGCTGCAGCGTTAGAGTCGAATCTCCCAGGGCCTCTTCGGTTCCTCCCCGACCTCCCTATACTGCGCACCTCTGACGCACCAGTTCCTTCAGCCCAGCAAGCTCTTCCACCTCAAAGAAAGGGCAGGCGAGTGACTGCCGAGCAGCAGCAGCGGGTCCGAGCCGCTTGCAGCGGAAACAGCCACCACCCTTAGCCCGATGTGGAGAGAACGACCAAGGTTAGCGCCCGCCAGCTCATCCTTCCCACCTTTGGAGTCACCTGCACCAAGCCTCCGCGGCCAGCCTAGCCACGCCGCTTCCAACCAACTCCTTTGGGAGCATCCACCGAGGGAGTCTTCGCGGCTCAGTTTCCCCTACCCACCCCGGCCAGCGGGTCCTCCTTTTGTGAGGAGGGTTCGAAAGAGATGATCTGAGGGTCCGGCAGGGAGGTGCTCGCTGCCTTGGTGAGAGCCCTGCTGCCGGGAAGGAGGCCCAGCGCAGCTGACAGGCGAGCCCTTCTTCCCGGCAGCAGAACTCTCACCAAGGCAGTGAGCTCCTCCCCGCCGGATCCTCTGCTCATCCTGCCAGGGCTGTGCCAGAGCCGTGCAAGCTGGGCAAAGCCAGGAAAGCGAGCCGCAGATGCGTGCATGCCTCCTCCTGCCCCTCGTTCCCAAATCTCACCTGGGCAAGCAGCACTTTGCTTGCTCTGCAAAGCCGCGGCTTCCTCACCTCTCAGCAAGCAGGAGGAACCGGTTGCAGCCTGCTCCTCAGCCACAGTGCAGATGATGTTGCGGGGAGAGAGAGGGAGAGATCCTCTTGGGCGAGTGCCTTCCCCCACAGCCCTCTGCACAAAAGGAGGACCTGCCAGCCGGGGTGGGTAGGGGAAACTGAGCCATGAAGACTCCCTCAGCGGACGCTCCCAAAGGTGTTGGTCGGAAGCGGCGTGGGTAGGCTGGCCGCAGAGGAGCTCGGTGCAGGTGCCTCCAAAGGCAGGAAGGACAGGCTGGTGGGCACTAACCTTGGTCGTTCTCTCCACATCGGGCTAAGGGTGGTGGCTGTTTCCGCTGCAAGCAGCTCGGACCCACTGCTGCTGCTTGGCAGCTGCCCGCCTGCCCGCCTGGCCTTTCTTTGAGGTGGAAGAGCTCGCTGGGCTGAAGGGACCAGTGCGTCAGAGGTGTGCAGTGTAAGGAGGTTAGGGAGGAACCGAAGAGGCCCCTGGAGCAAAGCAAAGGGAAGGTGGCGATGGGAGCACCTGAAGCCAAGTGTCTCCTCAGGGCTCCGGTTGCAGGGAGGAGCCCTGACTGGCCACATGTGGCTGCGCCAAACGCCGCGACAGCAAGGGAGAAGGGAAAGCAACGGTGGTGGAAGGTCTCCCCAACATCCAAGCTGTTGTCACCCGCCCACCCAAGGATACAAGGGGGGGGAATTAAGTCACCCCCGAAAAGACGGCCTAGCCGTTTTTGGGGGGGGTGTAAAAAAAAAATAAGGCCCGGCCTTATTATGTAAGAAACATGGTACTATCACAGAGATGCAGCCAGGTCCCCAGCCAGGTACCTTGACTTGGAGGAAGGATTTAGTGAGGAAAAATGCAATGCCCTACTGTCTCATCATCCCACAGACTGTGCCATAGAGTTCCTGCCAGGGGCCAAACTGCCCAAGCCAAAGTTGTACTCCATGACCCCAAAGGAGTTGACTGAATTAAGGGACTAACTTGCCCAATGATTTACACAATCTGCTAAATCCAAGTAGTTGCCCCAGTCTTCAAAGAGAAGATGGGTCAATGAGATTATGTACTGATTTTAGGAGTATTAATGCAGTGTGCATGGAAAACACCCACTGCCCTTCATGAAGGATGTGCTAGCCTACCTAGCAAAAGGGAAGGTATCCACTAAACTAGACCTGTGGGACGCTTATTGTAAGGTGCAAATAAAGGAAGGCAATGAGTGGAAGATTGCCTTTAACAGGTAGCTACAATTCAAAGTGATACCTTTCAGACTACAAGGAACCCCCAGCAGTCTTCTCATTATCCCTGAAATTTTAGAACCGTGATGGCGAATCTATGGCACATGTTAATTGGCCCGGAACAGAGCCACTGCGCATGCATGTGTGGTTCCTGACAGCCAGCTGATTGTCGGGTACCTGCCACGCATGCACGGGGCCCACGCAGAAGATGCACATATGCACAGAGTATGTGGTGTGGGAGGTCGCACATGCAGGGGCAGGGGGGTTGTGCTCGCATTGCATTATGGGAGCAGGCACATGTGAGAGCGAACTCATTTTCAGCACGCAGCGACAAAAAGGTCAGCCATCACTGCTCTAGAAAAATACATTGAACTGGTGCACCAAGTCCTGAAAAATCTTGTATATCATTTCAGCAACAGTTTTAATACCCAATCATCCCAGATATATATTAAACAAAATATGTCTACAGTAAGTTGCATAATTCAACTGAATATATATTTTCCTTTTATAAAAAGTATTTCTGTTCATTTAAATAAAGGCTACAATGAAGAAAAGCATTTTTAGTTAACATTTTTTTCTTTATTGCAGTTACGAGAGCTGGAAGATAAATATGCAGAATGTATGGAAATGCTTCATGAGGCACAAGAAGAACTGAAGAATCTTAGGAATAAGACAATGCCAAGTGCTATATCACGCCGTTACCATTCATTAGGCTTTTTTCCAATGGTGAGAAGTCTCATATGAAATAGTTCTCAAAAATTCACTTTGTGCCAATACTTAATACAACTTTGATTAACTGAAGGAAATAGTTTTAGGGTTTATTTCAATATATATTCAAAGAAGCATCTGGTTTCTTGAGTTGGTTCTTTTGTTAGGTAACAGATAGCATTTAAGTGTGCTACCGAGGTTATATTGTTGCTGTACTTTCAGAATATATTATAATCAGCAGTTCATGTTCAATGTGTATTAGCACAATATTTTTTTATTTATGTAGTTGCCTAAAAGAATTGGCACTGTGTCATTATCAGGCAATTTTTCTTTAAAATATTCTGATTCATTTCAATTGCATAATTTCCTCATTTCAAAATAAAATATTGCCAAAAATGAATTTGCACCTAAGAGGGGAATATGATTTTCTATAAATCTGCAGATACAAGAGATATTTGAGCTTGTAGTATAAAAAAAAATGAAAGTATAATTATTTTTTAAATCAGTTTGTTGAACTATGATTAATAATTATCAAATAACTGAAGATCAATGTCCAAAATAATAAAGAAAAAAAATACAAACTAAAATTGGTTGTACAAGGTGCAATGACAATAAAGTAAACTAACTAACTGACTAACTAGACAGGCACTCTGTACATACAAATTCTCCATATGCATGAAATACTATCATATTGTAGTTTATTGCTATTGATATAAACAATAAAATCCATTTATAACCATAAAATTTATCCAAATTTGATAAAATTTTTGTTCCTGCTTCATTATTTTAACTCTGACTTTTTTTTTCATGTAGCAATTGAAAAAAAAAAAAATTCTCCACTTTGTTACAATAGCTGGAGTTTTCTAATGTTCGGCAATTTATTTTAGCTATGTTTTAGCTAAAATTAAGTAGATAATTATTTTTAAATATCAGATTCAGTCTTGTATAGTCGACTTATAACCATAATGGTTATCCATCCCTTGCTGTCCTGGTGTGTTAAGCTATTATCCTTGTCTCGTACCCTTTTGAATTTCATATGAGCTAGTTCAGTCACAAATAATGGCAATTTTTGCTTTCTGTGATATGTAAACAGCTTTGACTCCTTGAATAAGATTCTTTCCGAAGTCTATTTCTCCCAGCACTTTAAACATAAAAGCCTGATTTAAATTGCCAGAGGCCATCTCTGCACAAAGCTGCCTGTTTCTCATTATGATATTGTAAATATTCAATAATGTTCAAAACAGTCCTCATATTATCTCTTAGTTTTCTTTTTGGCATGAAGCCAGATTGGCTTTCATATATATACTTGTAAAATCTTCTTTAGTCTTTTTGCCAAAAGTGCAATACTCCTGGTTTAATTATGAAATTAATCTATAATTCTTTGTCTTTGTAACATCAGTACAATATTAGCTTCCTTCCATGTTTGAATTACCCCCCCCCCCCCATATATCATTCACTGTATCCTTTAATGGCTGAAGAAATTCATCCTCAAAGCACTTATAGTATTGTCTTATGGGCCTGGAGTTTTACCTGATTTAATTTTTTTATGACTTCTGATATCTTAAAGGCAGTTATTAGGACATTTATAAGTTGTCTCTGTGATAACTTAGGCAGCTGTTGTCTTAAAAGATATTCATCTACTTTAGATATATCTAACTCCTGTCTTTTATACAAATTGGAATAGAAGCTATCAAAAGACTGTTTGATAAATTCATTATCTTTTATTTCTACCTTCATTGCTACCTTCACAGATCTTCTCAATCATTCTAACTCTTTCTTCTAAGTACTAAAAGCACTGGATTATGATCAGAAAAAGATTTAGGTAAAAGAAATAAACTTTTAAAATTTTATTTGCAAGATTTTTAGAAGTTCATAACATATCCTTGAAAAAATGAATGTCTTTCTGGAAAAAAGGTATATTCTGTAGCAGAGCCATTTTTGTGTCTCTGTGAATCTGTTATGTAAATGTCTTATCGCCTTAAAAAAGGTATCTGATAATTTATCCGGGAGAAGTTGAATCCTCTTAATGGATGTTATATCCAAAGCTGGTGTAGTCACTCCATTCCAATCCCCCAACATAAGCCAGTTTTCATATAAAAAGTACAAGAATTGATCCATTAAATATTCAACAAATTTACTTTTATCATTATTTGCCAACTACTGTTGATTTTATTCCATTAAGTTCAATTTCCACTACTACAAATCTACCATATTTATCTGCTATAAATAGCTTTGGTTTGAGATGAGGTTTTATATATAGGACAACTCAATTAATCTTTTTAAAATGAGCAGATATAAATTCCTCTCCTAATTATTCATTTCTTAATATGTGTTTTTTGAAGACAGATTATGTCAACATTAAGTTTCCTCAGGTGATGAAATATTTTTCATGCTTAGAAGGGACACTGTTAATATTACATGGTAGATTTGTAGAGGAAATTGTAGTGGTGGAAATTGAACCTAACAGATAATCAGAGTTGGAAGGGACCTTGTCAGTCATCTAGTCCAACCCCCTGCCCAAGCAGGAGACCCTACACCATTTCTGACAAATGGCAGTCCAAACTCTTCTTAAAAGTCTCAAGTGATGGCACTCCCACAACTTCTGAGGGCAAGGTGTTCTTAATGGAATAAAATCAATAGTGGTTGGCCAAATGTGTGATAAAAGTTGTGCAGGCCAAATGATGATAAAAGTAAATTTGTTGAACATCTATTGGATCAATCTTACACTTTTTGTACAAAAACTGGCTTACGTTGGGAGATTGGACTTAATCTCCATCTTTAGAGGTATAGGGTCCTGTACAAATATCTTAGCCATGCCTTCTTCTTTAATACCAATTTTTTGAGATTATTCCACCCTATCTTCTTTTCTATATCCATTTCTTCAGCTTGATTGAAATTAGTTTGTGTCTAATCAATAAATCTTTGGCTTTTTCTATAGGCTACAGTCTAAATCTTCAATCTTGATAAGTAAGTACTTTGTTTTCCCAAAAATAAGACCTATCCCAAACATAAGTACTGGCTTGATTTTTATGTGTGCACCTAATATAAATCCTATCCCAAAAATAAGCTCTAATTAAGATCCATCCCACCCACTGTTTATATGAGTTGTGATAAGGCACATGCGTAAAAATCAAGCTGGGATGAGGGGGTGGAGTTGCCCTACCTACGCTGCGCCTGCTTACCTTAGGACCACTGCAGCCAGGCCTCCCATGCCCGTGTCATTGCCTGAATTCTGTGGCCATTTGCGGCAGGAGGCTTCATGGCATGACATGCCAGTGCCATCACTTGTGGCAGGACATTATGTGCTGCGTCATGCCAGTATCACAACATGTGGCAGGAGCCATATGCATTGCGCCAGTGCTGCCATTTGCAGCAGGATCATTTGACTTGACAATAAAATAACCATGATAATTTAACATCAATAAACTTCTTTATTGGGAAGTTCCCTTTGTCAGTGTTCCAGCAAACCTCCATTCCAATCGGTAACTCCAAGACAAACATATCTCAAAAGTACCTTTATTAGAATAGCACCTGGCACATCTGTGGAATCCCAAATCTAAAAGTTTTTGGGCTTCCCACAATTTCCCAAACTATAAATCCATCCTCCCTAGGCCATTATCACATCACATGGTCCAATCATGATCCATGCAAAAGTAAGATCCTTATTTCATCCTGCGCCATATTTAATGACCTTGAACTAACAAAATTATTTTGTCTACTTAGAGCTACTCAATTGAAATCACCCCCTCCCACTTTCTCAGGTTATATGGCAACATGGAATATGGCTTCCAAAGCTGACAAGTGTCCCCCCTTGAGAAATTCACCTCCTAAAAGAGATAATAAACAAAAAAGAGATAATTAACCCCCCTCCCCCCCTCCAAGGGGACCCTTCAGTTTGTCAGGGAATTCTTCATGGAATTGGTTAACCAATCTATCTGCATGTATACCCCAACTTTTTACCCAAGTAGCATCTGACAAAGGGTAACCTTTCCATAATACCAAATATTGTAATCTCCCTTGGTGTAATCTAGAATCGAAGATTTTCTTTATTTCATATTTTATCTCACCCTGTATGATTAAAGGTTTGGGGGGAGCTACTGGTATTGGCCTTAGATTCGACCCTACAGCAGGTTTCAATAAACTACTATGGAACATTGGGTGTATTTTCCCCAATAGCCGAGGGAGACTTAATTAGACTGTCACTGGATTGACTATTTTTGATATAGGGAATGGCCTTAGAATTTAGGGCCCTCTTTCCTACTGGGAAATTTCAACTTGAGATATTTAGTTCACTAAAACATTTGTCTCCTACTTTAAGTGGTGGTTGGAGGGATCTATGTTTGTCTGCTTCTTTTTTATATTCCTCAGCAGCTTCAGTCAAAGCTTTTTTTGTATCCTCCCAATCTTTCTTTAATGAGTCCATCCACTCAGTTAAAGACATGGATGTTGGGGGTTCCCTAGGTAATTCCGGCATCGGAACAAATTCCATGCCAGTGTTGATTTAGAACAGAGTCAAGTCTGTACTGCTGTGCAACTGCATTATTGTTAGCAACTTCTGCAAATGGCAACAGCTCCACCCAGTTCTCCAGTTGATAATTTACATAGCATCTAATGTATTGTTCCACCATGGCATTCGCTCTCTCCACTGCCCCGTTGCACGCAGGATGGAATGTTGCCAAAAGCCCTTGGGATATCCAGTGGACTTCAAAAACTTCCTCCAGAAATTAGCAGTAAACTGTACACCTCGATCTGAGATTACTCTATGAGGTACTCCATGGAGCCTATAGATTGCTTCGCGAACAGCTTCACAAGTTTCTTAGCTGAAGGTAGTCCATCCAGGCTTGCTTCGAAAATAAGTCAATAACAGTCCCAATCACCATATTTCCTCTACTCTCAGATAACTACAATAAAGTCCATTGTGATTTCTTCCCATGGCTTCATTGGCTCAGCGACTTGTTAAAGGAGGCCAGGGGTTTTTCTAGTTCTGTGTTTCATTGTGGCACAAATTGAGCAGCTTTTCACATAGCCCTCGATATCAGTTTTCATTTTTGGCCACCAGAACTGTCTCCTGACTAAATTCAAGGTTTTTAAAAACCCAAAGTGTCCCCCAATTGAGAGTCATGGCTACGTTTCAGTACCATTAGTCTTAGAGTATTGGGCACATAATTTTTTGTCCCTTTCCAAGCCAATCCTTCATTCATTGTCAAATCGGTTTGATGTTCCACAAACCAGGGATCAGTTGGCTTGGCCTCAGGTGGTTACTGGGCTTGCGGGTTGGACTCCTGATATCATAGTTTGCACTACCTCCTCCCGACAACTGTCAAATTGGGGTTTTCTTGACAGGGCATCCACCAGTATGTTTTTTCCCCCGTCATATATTTCATGTTAAAATTGAACCTCTTGAAATATTGAGCCCAGCGGACTTGTTTAGGTGATAGCTTTTGAGGTGCCTCGAGGTTCTTATGATCAGTCCACACTTCAGAAGGCTCCTTCACTCCTTCCAGGAAATCCTCCAAGATAGTAAAGCCCATTGCATTGCAAAAGCTTATTTTTCCCAAACCACCCACCAATACTCTGTGTCTGACACATAAGCGCAAGTCATTAGCTGGTTTTAAGAGTTCTTCTGGAGAAAAATCACCGTGATAGCCACATCAATAGCATCAGCTTGGACTATAAAAGGTTTGGTTGGGTCCAGGTGTTGGAGGATGGGCTCAGCGGCAAATAGGCATTTTAAAGTTTCAAAAGATTTCTGACAATCCATTGTCCAAGCAAAGGGTTGATTGGGTTTTGGTTTGGTCAGGGGAGGCCCAGTTTTCAATAACTGTTAAAGGGAGGGCCACCTCGGCAAATGAAGGAATAAATTATCTATAGAAATTGGCAAAATTCAAAAAGCTTTGAAATTGTTTACATGTTTTGGGGAGTTGTCAGTCTAGCACTGCTCTCACTTTTCCAGGGTCCATCTCAGTTCCCTAGTTAGACACTTAGGAGCCTAGGTAATCCAGTGACTCTTTGTGGAATTTACATTTTGACAGCTTTACATATAACTTGGTGGCTGAAAGTTTTTTCATCGCTTGTCTGACCAATTTGACATATTCTTCGATGGTTTCACCGAATATAAAAATGTCATTCAGTTAGACGAGGACCCCTTTCTATAGGTGTGGATGTAACACTTCATTGATGAGTTGCATAAATACTGTGAGGGTGGGGGGTAGAGTCCAAAAGGCATGGCTCAGGATTGGAAACTACCCAGAGCGCAGTTGAAGGCAGTTTTCCATTCATCTCCCTCCTTTATGCAGACTTTAGGTAGTAAGCTTCTCTCAGATCTAATTTGGTGAAGACCTTGCCTTTAGACAAGTGATTTAATAAGTCCTTCATGAGGGGGAGGGGTACATGTTTTTATGCATAGCCCATTCATGCCCCTAAAATCCATGCATAATATTAAGCCACCATCTTTTTTTTCTTTGAACAGTACTGGAGAGACCAACCTAGATTTGGCAGGTTCATTGAAACCTTTGTACAAATTTTTATTGATGTATTTTCTCAACTCAAGTCATTTCAGTTGGTGTCATAGAATACAGCCTTGGTTTTGGCAGTTTTTCCCTGAGTTCTCACTTTGTGGCACAATCAGTGGCTTGGTGGGAGGGGTAAAACATTGCATTCCTCTTCACTGAACACTTCAGCCAAGTCCCTGTATTGTTTGGGGACTTGAGGCACACCTGGAGGAGTGTCTGAAGCAGTGGCTATTGTTTCAGGTTGGGGATCTCTGTTGAGTGGCAGTTTGTGGGAGGAAGGGGGGCAGTGGGCCAACCCCCATTATGATTTTTCAGTATCCATCCTCTCACTTGATGGTAGGGGCTCATTTATCCAACCAAGCATGTCTCAATATGACGGATTCTGATATCTTTGGAGCCACTACAAAACATATGAGTTAATGGTGTCTGCCCATCTAGTTTGATTAACTCCGTCATTTGGGTGGCCGGGATTCCCCCATTAAGATCCCATCTACTTGTTCAAACCTGATTGGGCATTTCAGGTTTTTAGTTTTTATTCCTAATTGTTCAATGATTCGGAGGCCAATAAGGCACCTGAAATACCCAGTATCTCTTACAGCTTTTATCTCTACTGCCTCCCCTGTATTTAACTGTAAATGGGGGGGTGGCAGCACTTACCATGGGGTCATCTTCTTCATCGGCATCTCTGGGGAGAATTTATTGGGTCAGAAATTTATTGCTCCTTTCTGTGTGTAGGGGACCCTCTAGCAAACCACCTAGTGCCTGGATGCTTCTGTGGATTTCTTTGACCCCTGGTGGCTGTACTAGGTTGTGGAGCTTGTGGAACAGGTGCAGGAGCCAGACACTTGGCTGCTCTATGGCCATCCTAGCCACAACGATAGCACTTTATTATTTTCATGGGTCGGGTAGGAACAGCTTCAGCAAGTCTGGTCAGAGGCTAGGAGGGCTTTCAGGAAGGTTTTCTTTGTGTGTGTGAGTTGATTTCCCTGTCTATCCTGAGGGACATTGCATACCAATCCTGCAGAGTCTCGGGTATTCCTCTAATATTACAGGCCTTTTTAACTTCTGGGTCAATAGTGTTCTTGAAATAGTGCAACAGTATTCTTTCAGGCCAGTCCATGAAGTGGCTTGCGACCCTTCTAAAGTCCCATACAAAATCTTGAAAGGGTCACTTGCCTTGTTTGATTTCCATTAATTTGTCCTTATTTTCTCCAACTCTGTCAGGATTCTCGAATCTAAACCTAAGGAATTCAGTGAAAGCATTGACATCCTGTAGTTCTGGGGCTTGTTCGTAGTGCAATTGAGCCACCCAATTGGAAGCATCCCCCTCATTCATCTCATCTATTATTGCAGTGACCAGGTCATGATCTGTTGCATATTGGGTTCTAAACTGTTCTATGTGGGACCAGATCCGAGTGAGGAAATAAGCAAATGTTTGCGTCGTCCATCAAACGTTGCTTTAAAAGCCATTTGGTCTGGTCTGAGAGATGGGTGGGATCGCCACAGCAACTGCGGGTTGAGCTGGAATGAATGGAGCTTGATGAGAAATGTAGGAACCTTGCAAGGATACTCCAAGGGTCGGCTGTGTTGGAGCTCTCTGGAAGAAGAGCTTCTGCAGCTGCTCTAAGGAGGTATCTGATTTGGCACCTGCTGTGAAAAGGCTGTTTGTTGCATTCTTCCCATTCATGGGAAGCATGGTGTGGCTGCCATCTGCTGCCTGTGCAGATCCCTTTGCTGATCCCGTTGGGGCCAGGGTGCTTCTGAACCAGGTGGTGCAACAGGTGCTGGCATCCACTGGCATTGGACCCACCCTTGACTCTAAAATCCCCACTATTAAGCCTGGGTTCCCCAACCAGGGTTAGGGAGACAAGCTAAACAGA
>BLBF01000095.1:406293-423810 GCA_015471245.1 Laticauda colubrina | reverse complement strand
GTATTTCACCTAAAACAGTTAGGGTGAACAATGTTATCCCTAACATTTAGCAATTGAGATTGGCCTGTAGTTTTTTATTTGTTTATTATCTGTACCCTCTTTAGGCATCAAGGAGATACATGCCTCTCTCAAAGATTCGGGTAGCCTTGCTTCCATCAATGCGTCATTATGCACTTCCAACATTAACAGCTCGATCAATTCGCCCATATTTTTATATATTTCTCCTGGAAGCCTGTCTGGGCTCAGAGTGTTGTTATTTTTCTGCTTTTGCACTGCCTTTTTCAGTTCTATTAATGTTATTTGTTTAGCATTTCTCTCTTTTCTTCTCCTATCGGAGGTATGCCTTCCCTTTTCAAATAATAACTTATTTTATCCTTTGCTATTTCTTCTTGTTATAGAGACTTTCAAAATAGTTTTGAGTAATTCTTTCTTTCTCTTCTATATTATGTTGTAAGTTCCCATCTTCATCCTGCAACTGCTGTATTATCCTTTTCTCTCTCTCTTTGTTAATTTCTAAAACAGCCACCTCCCCGATTTGTTTGTGTGTTCAAAAAAGTTTTGTTTTACAAATTTTAAATTTCTTGCATTTTCTTCTAGGTCTAATAGTTTATGTTTAGCTAAATCATTTCCTCCTTAATTTGGTCATTCTGTGATTTTATTTGTAATTGGGTTTCTAATGTTTTGATCTCCTCCTGTAATGTATTATCTTGTCTCCATTTCTCTTTGTTTCTCTTCAACCTGTATGCTATTGTTATTCCGCATATATATGCTTTCATAGTATCCCATAAACTTTGTAATGCTGTATGTTGTTTCATGTTTTATTTGAAAAATAATTCCAATTCTTTTTTAATCCTTTGAATATATTCTTTTTCTTTTAAGACCTATGGATTTAATGTCAATTTTCCTTTTTTTCTTTTGGTTTCTCCAGGTTATTTAAGGGGGTTGTGGTCTGCCTATGTGTTTGGCATTATTTCTAGAGCATCTAAAAACAATTTTCCTTTTTTTCTTTTGGTTTCTCCAGGTTATTTAAGGGGGTTGTGGTCTGCCTATGTGTTTGGCATTATTTCTAGTGCATCTGTCTCCTTCCCCATTCATCCAAACCATGTCAGTCCTTGACCATGACTGTGGGGGTTGGAATAGAAAATAAATTTATTCTGTTTTGGTTTTGGATTCCTCATATCTATCAAATTTAGTCCATCTGTCATCTCAAAAAAGGCTATTCGTAAAGTTTTCCTTTAGTTTCTGTTTTTTTAATTACTAACATAATCGTTTTTAATATCCACTACTGCATTATAATCACCAACATATATCCCCTTGTCCTGTTCCTATAATTTTTTCAAGCAACTTGCTGTAAAACTTCTGGTTGTCATTAGGGCCGTATATAACTACTAATAGCGTTGATTTTTGACCTATTGTCACTTCAATTATTAATATTCTTTCTTTTACATCTGCATAAATTTGTTTTGCTTTAATTCCTTCCCTAACATATACAGCTCTTTTTTTCTGTCTGTCAAGACATAGAGTGTTCCTAATTTAGGGTTTGTTGCTTTTTAATATGTACCTCTTACAGGCATATGAGGTCCACTTTCTGTTTTACTAATTTTGCAAATGTTTGTTTTCTTTTAGCGGGTGAGTTTAATCCGTTGATATTTATTGATAGTAGCTTAATTCTTCCATTCTCTTTTTTATAAACTTGTCTCTATTTTCTGTTGGTCTTTATGTCTCTTTGTGCTCTTTTTCTTGTACTTCCTTCATGTTGTTCTTTCTCCTCCTTGCTTCTTTCTTCCTGCTCTAACTCTCTTGTTTCTTGTTGTTGGTCTTCTTGACTTTTAGCCTCCAGTTCTTCTTTGCTCTGTAATCCCCTTCCAACCCCACCAGTTGATCATATAGTTCCTGTGCCTTATCGAGATTGTTGATCTTAATCTTCTTCTCCTGCCAGGAAACCAACATTTCTTCTGGTATTATCCACCTGAACATTACATCACATTTAATCAATTATGATGCCAAAAAGCAGTAGTCTTTTCTCTGCTCTCTCACTCTTCTTGGTATCTGCTTCAATACTTGGATTTCTTTATTTTTATAAATCATTGCTCATCTCTTGTTATCTTGTAGATTATATCTCTTACTTTTTTGCATGCAATTTCCTGTTTGTCTCTTTGTAAGGATTCGGCTATCAGTTCTGCCATTATCATTCCTAAAACCTCTTCTTTAATCTCTGTCACATTTTGAAATCTTAAATAGAATACTGCACGGTCCATTTCCAAAAGTATAAGTGAGTCTTCTAAATCTTTATTTATTGCCATCATTTTGTGGTTTACCAGCTCCAGTTTCTTTTCTGTTTGTTCCTCTGTAATTTGAACTATCTTTATTTCTTGTTTATGTTTTTAAATTGCTTGCTGTATGGTGCCTATTTTATCATTAATTTTATGTATGCCACTTTTCATTTCCCTCATCTCCAATTTCATTTCCCCATGGTTCTTAGATATTGTTTCTTGTAACTTCATCATCGTCTCCTGGATTGCTAGTGGAATTGTTTGCATAGTTTGCATGTTTGATGTAATGTTTGATTTTTCTGCACTAAGTATCCCTTCAATTGACCATTGATTAGATGGAAGAACGATCGACACCAATGGATTTGATGCTGTTTTTTCCCAGTCTTCAATGTTGTAGTGCTAGTCATGTCTTTTAAGATTCTGTTCTGTTCTCTTAAGATTTTATATATATTTTCCCAGACTATCATCCAGTATTTTATTTTGATGTTTTTTTTATTTTAATCTGTTAGTTTCCTCATATTTCTATACACAATTTTCCCTAGTTTATTTAATTTATTCAATTTGGGTTTGTTTAGTAATCTAGGTTGTCTGTCTTTTCTGTGTTCAAATTTCCTAAAGTATAGATATCAACTCTTAATCAAAGTTCAAAAGCCAATCAAAAAATCCAAATTCATCAATACAATCTACACCATGTAATACAATAAATGAATTGACTATTCTTTCTCAACAAGTATTAATATCCTAATATGCTATTCTATTAAGTATTTGTATGAAATTATTATAGATTGTATTAGTATTTAACTAGTATAAATTGATAGTATATAGTATATAATATATGTAATATAAATTACTTGTTTTAAACACCTATTTACTTCATAAATCTAGAATCAATCAAAGGTAGAGGATACTTTGTTTCAAATATGTTATAATTAATTACAATAATTTAGAGTTCTCAGTTAAATACCACTTTAATCTGTATTCTTCAGTAGTATTATCTGTAGTATTTGTGCCATCTATTGCATCAATTGTTATGTCCTGTGAAGTGTTATAGTTCTCTCTTCGCTCTCCCTCTTAACCAATCTTTCTTAGATTTCCTTCCTCACAACAGCATTTCCACCCAACTCAGTCTTCTCCTGTCTTATAGTTCGCTCTCATTCTTATTTAATCCCTCTTAGTTTCTCTCGCAGCAATACTTAGTCATCCATCTTTCTCTCCTCCAGTACCAAGTAACACCTTTCATCTGGCCCTGTACTTCTATCTATATACACATCTCTTTCTTTGACCAACTGTCCTTTCCTCACTCTCTATCTCCGCGTCCTCTCCTTTCTTCTGATCCTTTTTCTGGTTAAACTCTTTCTGCTTCTTCTTCTTTTTTTTTATTAAACAAGTTTTATTTCAGTTTTTCACATTTTAAAAAAGTCTTTTTTTGGTGAACAGCAAGATTACAGATTTTTTTACAAAAATTTTACAATTTTTACAAAAAGCTTTTTACCTTAACGATGCTTTAATTCATTTTCTATTTTATTATATTATACCAAGTGCTTGCCTCTTATTTAAATCATTAGTATTTTTCGTATCTTCACAATTATTATATTTTAATACTTTTAACTGTCACATTTGCATATTTCATTGCATATTCTTATGATATCCTTTCATAAGTTCTAATTTAATACAATCATTTTTGAAAAAAAAATGGTTTCCCCTCTAAGTTACCAATTTAAGTGTGCC
This sequence comes from Laticauda colubrina, assembly GCA_015471245.1. Lineage (NCBI taxonomy): Eukaryota > Metazoa > Chordata > Lepidosauria > Squamata > Elapidae > Laticauda > Laticauda colubrina. The sequence goes on along the minus strand of BLBF01000095.1, from coordinate 419,809 downwards.
ACCTCTAAAATTTACATATTGATTATCTCCCTTTTTAAATAAAAAATATAACTTTTATCACCTAAAAATTGAAATTAATAATCCCTTTAAAGCTACATAACATATATACCTTTTAAATCAGATTCTGCATGGTTTTTCCCCTTCTTGATTTCATAACCCTTATTTACAATTTCAGAAAAGGAAACACCTTAATCTATTCACTTAATCCTAAATCCTGATATTAATTCCATTTCAGCCCTTCTCCTATATCATTTCAATTATTTCAATGTATTCAGTACACTTATTCCATTGATTATTTCATTCATCTTTATACATTTAAAACAGAGGAGCCTGTATTCCAGTACTAAAAAGTGTCAACTCCATTGCAACCCTCATATTTCATTTTAATTATTTCAATATATTTAATAAACATATTCCATTAATTATTCCATTCATCTCTATACATATGAGAAAAAAGCATACATTCCAATACCAAAGAGTATCAGTTCTATTTTTCATCTTAGTAAGCTATATATCCCTATTTCCTACAATAGTCATAACTTTAAGTATATTTATGCTATTCCCCCATCACCTTGCAGAATTCCCTTTTAAAATATTAATCAGCCATTATCTCTGTGTCTTCTAAATAGACAATTTCTTCTCATTTTTTTACACTTCCCATATTTCTTTGTTTCCAGATCCCGTTTCTTAACCCTCCTTTTCCCTTTCATTTTCCCCATTATTCTTCAGTTTTTATCCCGTTCCCTATTTGTAACTTCCTTCCACCCTTCAATTTGCTACTGTTTCTTTTTGCCCTTTTTAATTTTACAGATATTCCCCTTTTTATTTACCTTCTTACATCTCATATTTTTATTTCCCACTCTTTTCTTCTTTCTTTTCAGAATTTTTTGTTTCTGATGATACTTAAAAATGGCCTCTTCTATAGTCAACTCCACCTCCTCTTCTGTCTTTTGTCTTTGTTGTTCATATTAATTAAAGTAAAACACAATGATTCACCTTGTTTTCATAATGTTTCTTTCATATTTCTAAGTTCCATTTTTAAGTCCAGAAGAGATATCTCCATTTTGCACATTTCTGTCAAGTAATTTAATCAAAATAGTGTCTATGAGGTTAGTTCCAAAAATCAACCTTTATTTTATTCCTCTCAAATTTTTAGATCACAAATACTCCAATCCCAAGTCCATACCAAAATCTGCAATTAATCCCAGGGCAGAGTTTTTGTACTTTTTTTGTTTCAATTTTTCAAAGTTCTTGTTTTATTGTATCAATATTCCTTTAAGTTTTTAAGAAACAAAGTCTTTATAAAAAAAAAAAAAGTTAGATTTAAAGGGCCTGTCACGTAGGCCAACGGATGCAAAACGTATGTAAAAAGGACACAGCGGACGAGAAAATGTTCTATCCGTTGTTATCCGCTTTCAAAAGTGCCCTGAATTTGCATAAGCAGAGTGGACAACAATGGAAAGGAACGGACGGGGGGAGGACGTAGCCAGGATGGAAAGCGTATGCTCCACGGAAGCCTAGCAGATGGAAGCGGATGGCACATCCGCAGGGCTTCCGGGGGAGCACAGCGAAGCAGACGCGCAATGGAAGGAACGGATGCAGAGCGGATGCCGAGCGGATGAAGCAGATGCAGAGCAGAAGCCTAGCGGATGCCTAGTGGATGCCTGGCGGATGCAAAGCATTCACTGCGTATGCGGGGAGGATGCATTGCGTCAGCCCCGCGGATATAAAGGGATGCAGCTTGCAAGCAGGTCACCATTCAGAGGAAAGACCTGCTGCCAGACACAGCTCCAGCCAGCCAGCCAGCCAACAACTATGGGGAAGAAGAGAAAGCCTCTGCCATCTGCTTCCAGCCCTGGCAAGAAGGACAGGGCCACCATCCCACCCCCTGGCCCTGACTCTGCTTCTGCTGGGGCTTCTGCTGCTCGGGCTGACCCTTCTGGTGCTGGGGCTTCTGCTGGCGCTGCTCTTGGTACTGGTGCTTCTGCTGGTGCTTACTCTGCTGGTGCTGCTCCTGGTGCTGGGGCTTCTGCTGATGCTTACTCTGCTGGCACTACTCCTGGTGCTGGTCCTTACTCTGCTGGTGCTGCTCCTGCTCCTGCTGGTCCAGCTGGTGCTGCTGGTGCTTACTCTGCTGCTGCTGATCCTGGTCCTGCTGGTCCTGCTGGTCCTGCTTTTGCTGCAAGTGTTGCTGCTGCTGCTGGTGGTGGTGTGGTGGAGCAGCCCCTACAACTTCGAAGCCCCTCTGATGAGGGCCCAGATGGCCCTGCCAGAGGGAGGAAGAGGCATACGCGAGAACGAGAATGGGAGAGGAGGCAATACTCCATCGAAGAGGAACATGAGGATGAGGTGCTGGAATGGCTGAGGAAGAACGAGTATCTTTGGCGGAAGGGACACAGGCTCTATCGAGACACCAAAAGGAAGCAGGCTGCTTGGAGAGAGAAGGTGGAGAGCCTGGGCTACACTTCAGAGGTGCTCCTCGGCTGGTGGAAGAATATGCACAGCTGGTATGGGAAGCTGCACCTCAAGAAATCTGGCCAGGCCATGGTCAAGCTGACGGACTGAGAGACCTACGTGATGGCCAAGTGCAGCTTCTTGGAGGGTGAGATCCACCACCGAGGAGCAGCCCCTCTGACAACCCTCTCCTCAGGCAGCCCACAGAAAGCCAGTCCTCTTCTGGCCAAGAGTCAGCTTCTGTGTCCAGGCAGGTATCTGTGGAGCGTGCCACGACGGAGACCCTCCTGACAGATGCACTTCCTGTGGCAGAGCGCGTGGAGGACCCCCTGACGCAGTGGGAGCAAGGAGAGGGCACTGCCATCAGAGACCAACCCATATCCACCCCCAACTCCACCTCCACAGAAAGCAGGCAGAGAGGCAGACCGGAGGGGCAGAGCCACACTGTCCTCCTGGAGATCAGAGACACCATCAGAAGCAGCGTAGATCTCCTCTCTCAGCTGGTACACACTGACATCCCATCCTCCAACCGCAAGCCCTTCCTCACCTACGTCAACCAGATCCTCATGGACATGTCCGAATCACAGTACCAGGTGATAAAGGACAGGATCACCGGTCTTCTTCACAACCCTCCAGACCCAGCTGAACCTGCTCCTACCCAGTCCAGGTCTGCTCCTCCACCCCAGGTGATGTTACTGCCCTTCCAAGGCTTTCCACAGTCCTTCACCTACCAAGGCTATGGCTACCAGGAGCTCCAGCAGCACAGGCAGCCCTTCCCAGTCCAGGCACAGGTTCATCATACGCCACCGGTGCCACCGATGCCACTGATGCCACCGATGCCACTCACGCCACACATGCCACCCATGCCATAGATGCCACCCACGCCTCACCTCGCTCAGCTGCAGACCAGACAGCCCCACTACACTCCTCCTTCCTCCACTCCAAAGCCAAGCCCAGCCTCAGAACATCTATCATTGGTATTGGAGCTGACACCCCATGTCCTGGAGGAAGGGGCTCTCAACATCACAGGACTGAGCCAGCTCTCTGAGAGATTCCTCCACACACCATCCCCTGTTGTCCTCTTGGGGCCAAGCACCCCAATGGCGCCTCAGACCAGCACTCCAGCAGCAGCCACCTCCACAGCACCTGGACCCTTCACCCCTGAGACTATGGGCACGCTTCAGAGTGACTGAGAAGAGTGCCAGAGACTTGGTGGCTACCTGTTGACTATAGCTTTGCTTGGGACATTTGGGTCATTTTGCTTTTACAGCTTTTTATTAATAAGGATTATCTTTGCTTCACACACTTGCTTCATTTATTTTATTAAATAAAGTCTTGGTGGAAACTTTTAGAAATGGTTTAAGCCTTTGCATGCTTGTGGGATGGGTAACAGCTGTGAGATGGGAAGGGATACCTTTGGGATGGGTAATAGCTGTGGGATGGGCAGGGATACCTGTGAGATGGGTAATATCTGTGGGATAAATAAACCTCCAGTGCAAGCATAGTGGGACTGTATGGTCCATCCTCCCAGGTGCCACACCTATGGCCCTTTATTATCAATAACAATTTAATCATTGATCCACACATTTCAACATAAACACAACTCTTTATTAAATGCCCTGTTTATTGTACGGCCACTCAACATACATGGCCCAATCTCATCAGTGTGATGAGACAGGCTGAAGGAAGCATCCATTAAGCATCTATCATCCTGTCTTGCCACTCCACTGCTCCAGCTGGGGAGTTGCACCAGTGTTTCAGGAGATTGCGCTGCTTCTTCCCTTCACGTGAGGCTCTGTTGGGGCCTTGCACATCCACAGTGTCTATCAGGTTTCGTCCTTGCCTCCATTCACCAGGCTCCATGTCCCCATTGCCTTGTTGGAGGTCCACGAGCCTGTTCTGCAACACTGGGTAGCGGGTGTGCATGAGATTGTGCAGGATGCAGCAAGCTTCCACGATCCTCCTCACGGTCTGTGGGTGATGCTGCATGGTGGTGAGAAGTACCTGGAACCTGTTGGCCAGGATGCCAAAGGCGTTCTCCACCACCCGTCTTGCCCTGGACAGCCTGTAGTTGAAGATCCTCTCTTCACGGGTGAGGCATCTGGAAGCGTAGGGCTTCATGAGGTAGGTTCTGAGGGAGAAGGTGCCATCTCCCACAATGAAGTAGGGCACATCTTGTGTGTTGTTGGGCAGGGGGTCTGGATCTGGGAAGCCCATGATGAGGTTGCGTTCCAGCCCCTCCTTGAGATGACTGGCGTTGTATACCTGGGCATCTGAAGATGACCCATTGCCTGAAGCATCGATGTACATGAACTTGTAGTCAGCATCGACCATGGCAAAGAGGATGATGCTGAAGAAGCCCTTGTAGTTGAAATAAGTGGACCCTGACTTGGCTGGAGCTTTGCAGGCCACGTGCTTCCCATCTATGGATCCAACGGTGTGTGGGAAGTTCCACTTCTGATACCACTGCTCTGCAACTTTCTTCCAGCCTTCTTCAGTGGAGGGGCACTGGAGGAGCTCCTCCAGGTATTCTTCGATGATGGCCTGCCCCACTTCTCTGACCACAATGCTGATGGTGTTGTGTGGCACCCTTCAGCCATACTGCATGGTCCTGTACATGGTCCCTGAGGCCAGGTGGCGCAGAGTCAGTGCCACCTTGAGCCCAGGGTCCAGGCTGGGCCGGAAGTTGGTGCTCTGCTTGGTCAACCTGGGTCTCAGCCGCTCCACAACTTCGTCAAACATGGCTGGCGGCATCCTCATGCAGTTTTGGAATGCACGAGTGTCTTCGTTCCTCAGCTCCACCATCAGCTTGTTATACAGTCCGTACTCTGCTCTTCTCCCGATCCATCTTCGGACCCAGACACTTCTTGGCCGCCTCCTTTTCTTCGTGTAGAACAGGTGAAAGAGCCTGTAGATGGCTTCGCACGGTTGTAGAACGGTGGTGGCTACCAAAAGGAGTGTGTGACGATCCATGATGGAGATGACTGGATGCAGTTGAAGAGCAAGAGCCAGATGAAGGCTGAAGAGGTCTGCACAGCAGGGCTACTGGACTGAAAATGAGATCCAGGTGAGTTCCTCCCCCTTTTTATAGGAAATATAGGTTTTCTGCTCGGTGTCCTTTTGCATCCTCTAGGCATCCTGCAGACATCCTAAATATCCGAGATACATTCCCTCTGGGAACATTTTTTCCGTTTTAATGCTTTGTATGCGAGCTGCATCCGCTTTCATCCTTTCTACGTCCGTGCTACTAACGCTGCGAGTCCGTTCCATGTCCGTTTCGCTTCCTCCCTGTGTCCGTTTTCCGCTGGAGCGAATGCGAGTTGCGCGGATGCGCAGCGGATGCCTAGCAGATATAGCGGATGCGTAATGGATGACAACGGATGTAGAATGAATGTTCCCTGTATGCGTAGCGGATGCAGAACAGATGCGTTGGATACATTTTCCATTCAAAAAGTTTTGTGCAGCTCAAAACTCTTTGAGCGGATGAAATGTCAGTAGATGGATGCTGGACGGATAGGGAGGATTAAAAAACGGATGCAGTGAGTACAGAACGGAAGCATTGCGTTAACCAACGGATGGCAAGTGTTTTACATCCTCTTTCCATCCATTGGTGCTGTGTGACAGGGGCTTAACCACCAGATGGCACCCTCTATTATAATAAATCTTCACTCCTTTTTAAAATTCTTCTATTCAGAGCTTTTTAAACCACAATCTTTTAAGAAAAGAAGTCAGATCTAGTTGGTATTTAAGTTTTCTCTTTGACAATTTCAAATTCAGCCTTATTAATGCCTATGTAGTATCAGAGTATATTTATCCATATTAATTAAATGGTTTCTTCTTCCAGCTTCTACCTTTTTTGGTTCAAAGCCTCACAGCTGTCAAAAACAATTCACACCCTTTTTTCCCCCTTTGAATCCTTTCTGAAAAATTCTTAATGATCATTCCTGGGGTACCTTTCATTTAATTATAGCATACAATCATCCTGTTTCTCATGCTGTCCACTTCTTTTTCTCTCCTGCACAATCTTATTCTATCTGACTCTTCCCCTTCAGGGTGGCCATTCTAGACCACTGCTTCATATGTCTTTGGGAGGGAGAGTTTGCCAAGCCAGGGAGGGGATTTGTAACTGCCCTCTACCCAGCTGGTGGTCTCCCCTTCCTCCATCACCCCACAAGGCGGCTCTGCCCCAAATCTAACCAATCAGGGCTCTCCAACAAAGAAGCATGGACCAAAGCCACAGGCGATTGCGGTCAGCCCTCCATCTTCAGGGAAGTCCAACCAGAAGTCCCCAAACTCTTTCTACTTCTTATAAGTCATCGCTCACACCGCCAAGTTGCCGCTGTCTCCAGAGGCTTTCAACCTCCCTTCTGCTTGAGACTCCCTAGCCTCCAGATATTTTCGAGACTTACTTTCTCTTCTGGCACAATCCACTTCTTTCTCGGCACTGGGTTTTCTTTTCAATTTGATGTCACAGTCTGCTAATCTTCTTTTCCTTGTTTCGGGTGTCATGGCCTCCGGTCCGCCATATCAGAATGATAGGAAGCTTTCACGCTGGGTCTAGGGGTTTTCCTCCACTTCAGCGGGTGGTTGCCTTCCACCATGTTGCCCCCCTGGGCTTCCCCCTTCTTCTGCATGTCCCTCCAAAACTTGCGACCCTCTTGAGGGCCTCCAGACATGAGAGATTGTGTCCAAGGAATGGAGTCCGTTCTCTTTTTCCTGCACCACCATTACGTCACCACTTGAAGTTGTAAGGCCCTTTCTTATTCTTAGTTCTTGAAAGAAGAAGCTTTCAATTTAAAAAATGCCAATATATTAAAATGCATTGTCGGTTTTCCACTTTCTTGAAATAGAAATTGCAAGGAGTTTCATTTCCATAGCTGCAGTTCATCTAAAACATTGAAATATTTTGAATCCCAGTTTTTCATTTCTTTACTTAATTTTTTCAAGTTAATATGTAATTATTAATCAAAAATTTTTTCTTTAATAATAGTAATGCTTAAATATTTACTATTGGAACCCCTAAAATACCTATTTAGTTTTTATATGAAAATAATATTTCCAAATTAAATAATTTTCACCTAATATTTTAATCAACTTGTTTAACTTTTCTCTTTTTTATGCATTATTTTTCTCATCCTCTTCTTCCTCCTATCTTTGAAAACCAGATGATGATGTTGATGATGATGATGATGATGATGATGATAGAATAAAAGAATTGGACGGGATCTTGGAGGTATTCTAGTCTAAACCCCTCCTCAAGCAGGAGACCCTATACCATTCTGGACAAATGCCTATCTTCTGGAAAATCTCCAGAGATAGAGCAACTACAAGGTCTGGAAGCAAGCATTGCCCAGATTAATTGTTTTCACTGACAAAAAATTTCTTCTTAGTTCTATGTTGGATCTCTCCTTGATAAATTTCCATCTGTTTCTTCTTTTCCTATCCTCAGGTGCTTTGGAAAGTTGGTTGATCCCCTCTTCTCTATGACAGCCCCTCAAATATTAGACTACTTTTAGATTAATCATAGCCTATTCCCCTCCCCCCTTCTGTCTGCCACATATCCATGTCTAGCTTCCTAATCTTGCCTTCCCTCTTAGACAAAAATCCCCTCCCCCACAAAAGATCTTTTAAAGACCCACCATGGTCTAAAAGGGGTGACATACTGAGATGCCCTTTTCCACTTTGCAGCCACTTAAGTCCCCAAAATTAATGTATATATTTCCTTAACTGGTATTTAATTTACATTCTTTTTATTTAATTTGTTTCCTTATTTATTGAATTTTCTTTTCTGCTTTCCTTTAAATCAAAAGGGGAAAAAAGAATTAATAGAACAATATAATTTCTTTTACTCTGCAACTCAGCTTATGTTTGCACCTACTTTCCACTGTTCCATGGACAAATAATATGTTGATTTTTTTTCAGTCTTTGAAGAGAGTTCTACCAGAATTACAAGTCAAAACAGAAATCAGTTATACATTGTTATAGCTTGTAATATATAATTTAAACATCATCACACTCAATAAACTTTTCATTACCAACATTCTGATATATAGTTTGCACATAGAATTAGTATACCTATGCAGCTAGAATTGTTGAATTGAAGGTATGCATATTTAATTCAGTGAGAGTCTTAATAATTGATAAGAATCTATCTTAAATTTTCCTAGATAGATATGTGTACATAAGAATGCACTATATATAGTCTCCTGAAAAACAAGGAAAAATATTTGCATCTAAATGGTAATTCTTTTAAGAATTGTACCCTATACAAAACTAAATTTATAAATCCACTATAATAAAAATTTGCTGAATGCCCATGGTATGCATGGTTAGAGGCTGCCTTCTCTATTGTTTGTTATCCTCACTTTGCTTAATCTGTTGTATTGGATTGTATCATTATCTCTTTGCTTTCTCTTAAGTCTTTATATGTACTTTGATTTTGCATTTTAAGAGAGAAAACATTCAGATTTAATTATACCTCCTAAATAGAAGATAAAGGAAATCTCATCTTTGGTAGGTGAGGATATTTCAATTTGCACCTCCATAGGAGAATTAGTGCTAATGATGTAATTGTGAAATTAATCTATTTCTACACCTGACATTCTTTATATTTAGCTGCTATGACTGATACAGTACAAGATTGAGGTTTCTTCCAAAGAGGAGCCCATTCTGCTATGATCTAGTTAGAATTTACATAATCTTATGGAGGCTAATGATGACAAATTATGTTCTCAGATTGTGCCAGAGAATATTGTGCCAGAATAGATTGGCTCTATTTGGGGGTAAATGCAAACTAGTCAAACTAGTCACTTATTCATGCTGAATAAGAAAAAAATTACTTTGGATTGTTATGCTATGAATGCTTGTCAGTTAAATTGGATCATAGACACAAGGTGCAGATCCTACAGGTATACCTACTGTCTTCCTACCCAGCAGCATCCTTTCTTCAGATTTTGAACCTGGATTTTAAACTCAGGATAGAAATCTCCTGCCTTTTAGTATTTGGAGGACTATAATTTCCATGTTATGGATACCATGTCAAGTTGAGTCCAAGAGTTCATGGTCTCTGTGGAAACCATGTGTTTCCTATTCCGATTTTGGGTCCCGTATATATAAGCAAACCCACATTGGATCTTGCCTTTCTTTTGGAGCACTTGCAGTGCAATCTGGAGGAGGAGTATTACCACCCAGGTAATATAATGGTCAGATCACTTCTTCATGCAGATGAGTTAATTGCCTCCAAAGAGTTCTATGGAACAGGACCTATTTAAATAATCTTCCCCAGGCATATAATGGTTGGTGCCTGCTGGTGGACACTTAGGGAATTTGCTGAATGGATTAATTCCCTTAAGCTCTGGTTTCCTGTTGGTTTCATGATCTTGCTGATAGTATTAAGCCTTGATATGTATTTGGGTGATCATTTCCTTGTTGGGGAAGAACCAAAATCATACATGCTGGGTTGCTGTAATCAGATAGCATTGTTTGTACAAATGGCTGGCCTTTGTTGGGATTTGGATGGAGTAGGTGTGTCTTCTGAATCTTGCAACAACCCCTCAATATCATTAACAATGATATCCTGGGCTGCTTTCAGAAGTTGACAATCAGAAGCACTGTATTTTAATGGTTCTCTTCATTCTTTGATAGTTGTTCCAATCAGCAGAGATGGAACAGCAAAGATTGCTCGGATGTTATTTTCTTGTCGGAGACCACAAAGATGGATTCTCTCCCACTTCTATTTAACATGTATATGAAAGAGATTATCTAAAGATTCAGACTTGATATTATAAACATTGATGATAACGAGTTGTACCTCACTAGCACCATTAGACTGGTTATATCATTTAAATGCTGTATAAGCACTGGAGGCATGAGGGTCTACATGGGTAAGAACAGGCTTTAATTAAATATTTAATAATATAGAATTATTGTTATGTATTGGAATTATATGTCTGCTTCAGATATGTCTATTGACAGGGTTACTCTTCCCCTGAAGGTGTAGCTTTGTGATAGGGTGTGTGTTCTTCTGGAATCATGATTTCTGAAAGATCATAGGTCAAGCATGAAGTTACCAGAAGTTCAACAATTCTGGACAGGTCTCATCAGAGAAGCCAGACAAAGAATGCCTCTCTCATAAACAATATGGAGAGATGTAATTCACACAAACCATACCAAATCAGTCAGTGCCCAGGATAATAAGGACAGTGCTAGATGTTGAAGTTCCTGGACCATTACTGTTGGCTGAACAACCAAGGCCAGCAGCTTGAGAAATATTGTTAACCCATTGCAAATATACAAACAGTGAAAACAGTGTTATTCCAATCAAGTCAAGCAAGAAGAAGAGCATTTAGAATCAAGTAACAGAATATAAATTAGCATATCAATGCTGATTTATAATATGAAATAAAGTATTTACAAAAGCAGAATTGGAAGAAATGCAAAGGTCTACTCAGGGCAACAAAATTGAAGCCTTGCTAGAAATAAGTCAGATAGTAGAGGCAAGCTTGGTCTGGCCTACAGGTGCTTTAGAAAATAGCTTGACCCCTTCCTCTATGTAACAGCCCCTCAAATATTGGAACACTGCTATTGTGTCTCCCCTGGGCCTTCTCTTCATTAGACTAGCCATACCCAGTTCCTGTAACAATTCTTCGTATGTTTTAGTCTCCAGTTCCCTAATCATCCTGGTTGCTCTTATCTGTACTTGTTCTAGAGTCTCAACATCTTTTTTATAGTGTGGTGACCAAAACTGGATGCAGTACCCTAGATGTGGTCTTACTAAGGCTTTATAGAGTGGTGTTAGTACTCACTTGATCTTGATTGTATCCCTCTGTTAATGCAACTTAGGATTGCATTAGCTTTTTTGGCGGTGGCTGCATACTGCTGGCTTATATTTAGGGGGTTGTCCACGAAGACTCCAAGATCCCTCTCACAGTTACTGCTATTAAGCCTGGTTTCACCCAGTCTATATGTGTACTTTTGGTTTTCTTTTCCAATTTTTTCTAGCTTACCAAGAAGTAGGTTGTGGTCTACTTTGTCAAATGACCTCATTGACGACCCTCACTCTGTCAAGTACCTTGGAGTACTCCTATCGAATGACCTAAGTACCAGAGCTCACTGCAACAGTATTGCCAAAAAGGCTTTAAGAGTTGTAAATCGAATTTTACAAAGCTTCTCCTCTGGTAATATTGATTTACAAACTAAACATACTAGACATACTAAACATTGCTAGACCAATACTTGAATATAGCTCCGCTGTCTGGAATCTGCACTGTATATCAGACATTAATGCAATTGAGCAAGTCCAGAAGTATTTTATAAGAAGAGTACTACACTCCTCTGTTCACAATAAAATGCCCTACATTACCAGACTTGAGATTCTAGGCTTAGCACATAAAATTATCTGTTACAATGTCTTACCAGTTAATGAATATACAACTTTAATCACAACAACACAAGAGCATACGACAGATATAAACCTAATGTAAACCACTCCAAACTTAATTGCAGGAAGTACGATATCAGCAACAGAGTGGTCAATTTCTAGAATTCACTACCTGAATCTGTTGTCACATGTTCAAATCCTCACTCCTTTGCCCTCAAACTAACCTCTATTGACTTCACCCTATTCCTAAAAGGTCTGTAAGGGGCATGCATAAGCACATAATCGTGCCTACCGTCCCTGTCCTTTTTTTTTTTTTTTGAAATTTTTTTTATTAATTTTTTAACAAACAAACATATACCAACAAAACACAAAACATAAAAAACATAAAATATCTTTTTGGACGGCAGTTTGATCCCAAGTTACATCTTTTTGTACAGACATAAATTCAAGTTCATGCTTACTTTTATATAGCAATTCCATTTCTTATTTACTATTTTACATTTTCTATATAGCTTCTCCCCTCTTTTCACTCTCTTCATTCTATTATATTTATTTCATCTCAGTTTAAATCATTATACTTATATCTTTTGTCTGTCCTGTTTCAGCTGTCTATTATTTTTTCTCATTAACACAAAATTTCTTCTGTAATGACTGATTGGAGTATAATGCCTTGTCATACTTATCCTTCCCCTAGTTTTAAAGCTTAACATAACACATAATTTTCATTCGGATTCTGCGTAATACATTCTAAAAATAAACTCAATATTTTAAAACAGGAAAAAAAAATTTTTTTTGATATATAATATAATTAAAACAACAATCCATAGCAATTGAAATTATATCATTAAAATTAATATTCATTTAAGTCTTAAACATTTTACACAATCCTTTCTAAATAAATATCATACTTCTATGGGAACACTTATAGATTTTGCTTAGTTACTTTCTTTAATTCAATTCTCTCATATTTAATTTCATTTATTTTATTTAAAAAAAATATTTTTCGCTGTTACATTAAATATTTTGTCCCATTTTATAATCATATATTATTCCAATTTTCTAACATTATTTCAAATACAGATACAACAACACAGTCTTATGTACCTTTGCAGAATCTCTTTTTCAGTTATATGTTTACCCATTATCTCTAAATAAAATCTGTTTCTTTACATCTAGTTTCAAACCTTTGTAGCTTCTCTTCCCTTCTTTCCTCCCTTGTTTCTCCCCTCTACCCTTTTTACCCCCTTGTCTCTTAATCTCCACCCTCTTGTGTATTCCTCTTTTCTGTTGCTTTCTGATATTGTGTCCACTTTTCACCTTGTTTTTCCCTTTTTTGGTTGTTTTTTTAAGTCTTAAATTCTCCATTCTCTTTCTCCTCTTTCCCCTTTCTTCCCCAAATAAAGTTGCTTGTTCATTAAGGATGGTTTCTTCTTCATCCCAATCTTCTTGTTCTTGTAGTTTCTCATATGTAGAAATTGCCATTTCTAAAAAATGAAAAATAGAGTCAAAAGAATCCTTCCCTTCTTGTTTCTCTTGATTATATTTTATAAATTTCATTTTCAGTTCATCCATAAGTAATGCCATTGTAAAAAAAAAGAAAAAATTTAAACAACCCAAATGATTTTAATCATTCAAATAAGAATTTCCAAAAGTCCCAAAGTCACCAAGCAATCCAAATACACA
>BLBF01000095.1:309323-401293 GCA_015471245.1 Laticauda colubrina | reverse complement strand
GCAGTCTTGATTCCAAGCAGTAATCAGGGATCATCAAAGCCAGAGAGAGAGAGCGAGCAAGCTATAGCCTTGCTACTTTTATATGGTTTTCATAACCACTCCCACAGTTGCTATTTTACATTTAAAGCTGCATACACTAACTATGATTCATAGTTATTATTTCACCTAAACCAGTTAGGGTGAACAATGTTATCCCTAACATTTCCTTTTCAAAAAAATATTTTTCTAGGGTCAATTATTACCATTACTTTAGACAAAAAAATTTTTCAAAAAGAAGATATGAATTAAGATAAAGCTGCATAGGTGTTAGAGATCTCTATCATAATACTTTTTTCCAAGAATGTCTATACATTTTAATATTGAAAACATGTAGATTCATTTACGTCTAGTGTGTGTTTTTGGTGCAGATATTGTAGCAGCATCTAGAAATATTTCTCAATAATGACAGGATTTTTCAAAAATTGTAAATTGATTCCTTCCACCCCACCTTCTTGTACATTGCAGAAAGGGAGGGAGGGAGAGAGAGATGTGCTCACACCATTTTAAAATTGTCTCAACAGGATTCCTTAGCTGCGGAAATTGAAGGATCAATGCGAAAAGAGTTGCATCTGGATGATACTGACTGTTCAGATTCAAAGTATGACCAATATATTGTAATACTTTGTCAAAAAGTTGTATTTAACACTAATAATCAGTAACTTTTGTGTACGTGTAAAAATATTTAGACAATCCACTTTAATGATATTTTAAGAATGTAAATTCTTTATTTAAATTATTAAATGTTAGAAAATGTTGGGAGCATTGGAAGGATTTTACAGTTAATGCATGTAGACACTTAATAGCTTTTTATTTGAGGAGGGGGTTGGAATGAAGATACAATACTTCTCAGTTAAAATATAAAAATAACCTTTTGAGAATAAGAAATTTTGAAATGCATCAGGAAAATATCATTAAAATAATAGGGGCATTTCTCTACTTTCTGCAGTGAAAGAAAAATATTCTCCTTCCATCCCACCAGATGTTTTGCATGGCAGATGTTGGTAGGCAAATGTCCTTCAGAAATTCTAGACTACAACTCATAGTTTACTGACAATAGGGCTACTGAGATTTGTGATCTAAAACATCTGGAGTCATCAAATACCTATCTATGCCATTTTAACTTGGTGCTTTGCTGGATGTGATAAAATAGGATGTGTTCCATAGCTTGAGCTTACATGAACAAGTTTGCAGTAATGTGTTTTTTGAGATTCAGTCAATTTAGCTGAAGTTAAACAAGTGTGGGTTTAAGTTTGAGTCTTGTCTGAAATTGGAATCACCTGCAATTCTTTCGATATTATTTTGCAATCTCCGGAAGAAAGGCAGCATATACATGAAAGAAATCAATTCAACATTAAAATATGACAGCGGGTAGCCAGAATATGGGGGACAGATGTAAATAGTTCAGTATGTTAATCTGTGTGGCAGTTTAAGGCCCGGTCCCACTGCACTTATGGATGCAAAGAGGATGTAAAACATTAAAAAAAGCTTGCCATCTGTTGGAAAACGCTATGCATCCGTTGTATACTCATTGCATACGTGTTTCATACGCTCTATCCATCGAGCATCCGTCCACTGCGATTTCATCCACGCAAGAAGTTTTGAGCTGCACAAAACTTTGTGAACGGATGAACTTTCCGCCGTGTATGATGTAAATCCGCGACATATGAGCAACAAACGTTCTATGTCCGTTTATCATCCATTAAATGTCCGCTGTATCCTCTCTGCATCCTCTGGGCATCCTCTCAACTCACATCCGTTGCAGCTGAAAATGGAAAGAGGGAGGAAAGAAAAGGTACATGGAACGTCTATACATCGTTAGTAGCTTGGAAATAGAAAGGATGCGCAGTAAACGGTTTGCATCCGATATACATCTGCGTGGCATCCCCTTTCCTTTAGGTGTACATGATGCATCTGTTTCATCCACTATGCATCCGCTTCGCAATTATCCCCCAAAATCCCTTCAGAGGTGTCATCCGCTTCCATCCACTTTCATCTGCTAGGCTTCCTATGAACATCTGTTTAACATCCCCGCTACATACTACCCATGTCCGTTCTTTTCCGTTCTTTTCTGTTCTGTTTATGCAAATTTTTGCCACTTTTGGGAGCGGGTGACAACAGATGGAGCCACCCCCGAAATTTTGCTCGTCTGCTGTGTCCTTTATGCATACGTTTTGCGTCCATCGGCCAGTGGGACCGGGCCTTTACCATGATGATTAAATTTTTGTCCAATCATATTAATCTATATTCTAACATAGTACTTACGAAGGATCTCATATAGCATGCATATATTGCCTGATCCTTCTCCTTTAACTATTGTTAAACTACATTTAAGAGACAGTTGTAACTTAAATTCTCACAAATTAGTCCTCTTAATATTGTCCAAACCCAATGAGAATTATTTTGTCAGTCATTTTAATATTTTTAGTATACACTTTTTTACTGAGTTTGTAATACTTTGTTTTAGGACAGCTATTCAGATGACGCACTATTTCTGCAGAGGGAAATATATTAATGCTATATTTTATTTTGTTCCTCTAACCCAGTGGTGTCAAACTCGAGGCCTGTGGCCAGATCTGGACCAAGCAGATCCTGGAAACAGTAAGGGGCTGGCTTGTATTGCTTCAGCCTGGCTCATCCTATCCTGACACATGAACATATGTGCAGGAGATGGCAGGCGCATATGTGCATAGGCCCAACCAATGCCATCCTAGCAAGCACGCTTGCACTTAGGAGCAGGCATATATACAGATGCAAGAATGGAGTGGGCCAGGTCTGTGCATACATGTGCCTGCCACCTGTATGCACGTGTGCCTGCTAGGATAGAATTGGCCAGGCCAAAGCCATTCATGCACCCACCATCTCCTGTGCAAATGCATGCCCGCCTGAATGGGATGGGCAGGACCAAAGCAATGCAGGCTGGCCCCTTACTGTTTCCAGGATAACACTTATTTTCACACTTATTTTCAGATGTGTGTGCACCAGGGAGGGGAAGTGTCCATCAGCAGGGACTCCGTAGCTGGCCCTCCAAAAAAGAGGCATGTTGGCGACACCGGCAGCGGGCAGGGTCGGGAAGGGGGAGGGACATGATATGCACCACCAGATATGTCTGCTCCATCCATCTCATATGGCTGGCACAAGGTAGTGGCTGCCTGGTACATCCAGCAGGCCAGACGGCATGCCTCTCCCCTGCATTTCTGCCTCCAGCAATTGCCACCACCATGGTCAGGGTATGGGCGGCTGTTGCCAGTTACCATCTGCTTACCTACTCCGTCTTGTTTTGTTTTGTTTTGCTTGTGTTTGGAGAGCAGGTCTCTGCTTTCATCTCCTTGGCTCTTCGCACACCCAATGCACCACGATACCAGCAAGATTACCAGCAGCTCATGCAGATCTATTAGGCCACTGCCATTGCTGCCCAGAGTACCAGGCCTGCTCAGCCTGAAGAAAGTGAAGGGGCCAGCTAGAAAGGCTAAGTAGAGGTGGTAAAGCACACCCAATTCCAGCAGCCAAAAGGCAGCCACCGCGAGCAAGGAAAGCTGGATCCCCATTGGTGCCATGGCTGCCCAAGCCCATCTGGATTGTGTGCCTCTTCCCCATCTTGCTGGGCCTGGATGGCCATAGTGCCAGTGGAGATTCGGCTTTCCCCATTTGCAGTGGCCATCTTTTGCTTGCTGGGACTGGGCATGCTTTACCACCTCTACTTGGCCTTTCTTAATGGCGGCTTCTCCTTCAGGTTAACTGAACAGCGGCAGAGTTGCCACCCAGGAGCTGCCAGTGATAGAGATCCCCAATGATGCACTTCCTTCACCAGGGCTACTCAGTGGGGAGATCTGAGCCCTCCCTTTCCCTGAGAAGCAGCAGCTTCAGAACAGTTTGGGGGCAATGCCTGACTCAATTCCTTCAGACGGAGCCCCTGAAACTACAGTTCCTTCCCTAGACTGAAAGCAACCTTCTGTCTTGCACGCACACGCACGTACGCGCGCGCACACATACCACATTTCCATCCCAAGCTGAGTATTGCAACCAAATTCCCTGCTCATTCAAGTTCCTGAAAGGCTTGGCTTGGCCATCGCACCTGGTAAGCAACTGGGTGGCTTGGGGGTTGTGGGGCTTCCCTCCACACAAGTGGGAGAGTCATCAGGGCACTGTCTGACAGGGTGCCCAGGGCTCAAAGGCCTTCTTCCTCCAGCCTTGGGGCAGGCACCATTTCCTACTCCTCCACCCGCCATGTTTTGGAGAAGCTCAGCTGGGCGCCACCTGTTAATTTTGGTAGTGGGTGGGGAAGTACCACTCCTTCCCCTGCTTCCTGCCAAGCCTACTGGTGAAGCACCCCTCTTGTGCACCCAATGCACCTCGGCACTGCTGTGGGCCACTGAGGTCAGGTGCATGAAGGGAACGTGCTCCACGTACAGGCCAATGTCAAGATCCACAAAGGAGCCAGGGAAAAGATGACAAGCAGTGACCTGCTCTCTAACCCAAGTCAAAAAAAACAGTGGGGCTGAGTAAGTGCATCCAGCATTCCGCATCATGTTCCTCCCCCTTCCTCCACTTGCTGTCTCCACTTGCTTGGACAGCCAGCCTGGTGATGGCAGTGGAGTCCAGAGCTGCAGCGTGCACCAGCTGAGGGGCAGGCAGGTTGCCTCTACAGCTGGAAACCATCCCTCACACACACAAAGGACGGAGAAAGCATTGTGGCTGATGGGTTTCTGGCTGTAGATGCCCTGCCCCCTGCCTCACCTCACCTCATCCTGAAGGACAAGCCTCCCGCCCACTATCCCACCCACTGGAGGCCCCTGGATTCCCTCCTGAACCCCGCCTGGCCTCCACAGGCATCATCCACATGAGCAACAAAAAAGCAGGCCACCCCCAGTCAGTCACAACTATCCCAGCCATGCCCCTCCCCCCCACCCCCCCTGGAGGACAAGCACTATTCTGATCCAACCCACAGTGATATTGAGTTTGATACCCCTGCTCTAATCAGACTTGTTTTGCAGACGTGTGGCATCCCATGTTCAGTTATAGGAACTTCTGATTCAGTTCTTGTTTTCTATTATTTCTAGTCAAGTTGGCTAGTTGCCTAGGCAAGTAAACATGTCAATTATATTAAAAATGGGCAGCATTTATGAAGAAGATGCTGCTATATGCCCCTTCCCCTTTCCATATATATACATAATTTTTAGTTATAAATAAATTTTAATTTATAATTAAAAATTTTATAATTATTTAATTATAAAGAATTATATATTCTTTCTTCAGTGTTAGGATGTAAGGTACCTATTTTTTCTATTTAATAAAAAATATAAAACTATTATTAATGGAATCCCTGCAAATTTTTCTCCACTAAGTCATTTCTGATTATCGGGGGCAGTGCTCATATCTGTTTCAAGGCCTATGAGCCAGCTCTGTCCAAAGACATTTCTGCTGTGATGTGGCCAGTATGACATCTAAAAGCATCATTAATGATGATGAAATATAATTGCAGAAAATTTAACCAGGCTGTCATAATATGTTGCCCTTCAGATATATATTGAAAGTAATGGAATTAGCTGATGAAGGCTTGTTTAAGTATTTATTATAATGTGGTTTATACACTATTTGGAAGAATACTAACTATATGTGTTTTTATCAGCCATCACAAGAGAGTGTTTGACACTGTACGAAACATCAATCAAATAGTAAAGCAAAGGTCTCTAACTCCATCTCCAATGAATATCCCAGGATCTAACCAGTCTTCCACAGTGAATTCAGTCATTTCTAGCTGTGTCAACACACCACGATCCAGTTTCTATGGAGGAGACGTTTCCAATGTTGAGCTAGACAATAAGACAAACAGTATCATCCTAGAAACTGAATCTACTGACTCTAGGTTAGTAATACTAATTTTTAACTGTATCTTCTTATGAAAAACAGTTTAATCCTAATGATTTCCTTCCATCTTCTTCACATTCTGCTATTCTATAGTATCCATTGGTTAGATCAGTTCACTAGACCAGTGGTCGCCAACTGGTGGGCCGTGGCCCACCGGTGGGCCGTGAGAAAATTTTGGTGGGCCACAGAGAAATCTGACCCCCAGAGCACTCCCCCAAAGCAATTAATCCAGAAACACAAGGCTGCACTGTCCACATGGCCTACAGGAATATTCCCCGCCCACTCACTCCTTACCCCGCAAACTTGCCTGCTAAATTGCTATTTTTCCTTTTTCTGATGATCATCTGTTCTGCTGTGCCAAGAGATTTACATCAGCTAGGAAGCAGGAAATGGTTGGATTTCTTGCTTTCTAGCTAGTCTTTAGATCTTTGGCTCTGCTTTTAAGCACAGCCGAACCTCCCTTAGGACTATGCAGACTCACGGAAAGCAAATTTGAGAGACTGAGCTAGCCGATGACAGATAGATCACTGAACAGATAGATAGATCATTCTGTGAGCAACTCAATCTGCCTGCCTGCTTTGCCTGGTTTTGGGTAAAAGTTGCTATTTTTTAATAAAAAATTTCAATATTTATATAAATATTTAAAATATTTACATACAAGCCCAGCCAAGCACATCATCACCAAGCTACACCCACAAATTAGGCCATGCCCACAGAACCGGTTAGTGGTCCCTGGGATTTAAAATTATGAATTTGGTGGCCCCTGTGGTCCAAAAGGTTGGCGACCTCTGCACTAGACAACATTATCTCTATATTTAGAAGAAATTAATTTTAATTCAAGCTATTCTTATCTTTTTTTATATTGCAATTTAAAATAATTATGTTTATTTTAAATTATCAGAGACTTTAAAAATGTAAACCTATTTTCTTCCTTAACTATATTTGTCTTACAAATCATCAGAGTAATGTATTTCAAGCAAATAATTTTTTTTGCTGATATAAAATTACCTTTGAATAATTAAAATTTAATTTCATTCAAGTAATTAATATATAATTAACAACCACACTGTATTTTTCTAGCGTGATGATTTTTTGAAACAGTTTGTGGATTTAGAATTTTCCTGAGCCATTAAATTATAACTACCATAGTGATTTCATTGTCAGTTAAACAAAGCATCATATTTTAAATACTGCTTAATTAATCAAGGAAGTAATGGGCAGTAGGAAGAAAGTAGGGCTGGTTAACTCATTATTTGCATTCTTTGCTTTTGCAGTCTTCATGCAAAAAGAAATTTTAGCCCAACATATCAAAAAAACTAAAAGACAAACCAGAAATGAAAATTAAAATAAGCAAGAAAATGGTAAGAGAACATCTATCTGACCTTGACGAATATAAATCACCAGGACCTGATAGATTATATCCCAGAATTCTGAAGAAGCTGGCAGATATTATCTCAGAACCACTGTATCAAAACTTTCAAAAATCCTGGAGCAAAGGAGAAGTACCTGAAGATTGGGAAAGGGTTGATGTGGTTCCCATCTTCAAGAAAGGTGGGGGGAACAGACCCAGGAAATTTACAAACCAACCAATCTAACATCAATACCTAGGAAGATCCTGGAAAAAATAATCAAAATTGATTTGTGAACAACTAGAAGCAAATAAAGTTATAACCAGTAACCAACATGGGTTTGTTAAAATCAGATCATGCCAAACCAATCTTATTTCATTCTTTGATAAAGTGACTAAATTAGTAGACCAGTGAAATGCTGTCGATACAGAATACTTAAAGTTCAGTAAGACATTTGACAAAGTAGTTGAAGTAGTACCTACTTCTTGATAAGCTAAAAAAAATATGGGATAGACAACATCAACACCAGACAGATTTGTAGCTGGCTGAAAAACCATACTCAATGAGTAGTCTTAAGGGTACTACATCCACATGGAGAGAAGCAAGCAGTGGAGTACCAAAAGGCGCTGTCTTAGGCCCAAACTCTTCAGTCTCTATAAATGATTTAGATGAGGGAATAGAAGGGGAACTCATCAAATTTGTAGATGATACTAAACTGGCAGGAATAGCCAACACTCCGGAAGACAAACTCAGGATCCAAAAAGATCTTGACAAACTTGAACAATGGGCCCTATCCAACAAAATGAATTTTAATGTGGAAAAAAGGAAAGCTTTACATACAGAAAAAAAAACCAAAGATGTAAGTACAGATTAGGCAAGACCTGATTCAAAAACAGTAACTGTAAAGAGGGACCTTGGAGTCCTACTGGATGATCATTTGAATATGAGCCAGCAATATGCAGCAACAGCCAAAAAAGCTAAGACAATCCTGGGTTGTATAAACAAAGGTATAGAATCAAGATCACATGGAATATTAGTGCTGCTTTACAAAACCTTAATAAAACCACACCTGGAATACTGCAACCAATTGCAATCACCACACAATAAAAAAAGATGTGGAGATTTTGGAAAAAATTCACAGAAGAGCAACTAAGATGATCAAAGGCCTGGAATACGGCTGCAGATTTTGAGTTTGACTAGTCTAAAGAAAAGAAGAATTAGAGGTGACATGATAGCATTATTTCAGTATTTGAGGGACTGCCACAAAGGGGTCAAATTATTCTCTAAAGCACCAATGGGCAGGACAAGAAATAATGGTTGGAAACTGATCAAAGAGACAAGCAGCCTGCAATTAAGGAGAAACTTCCTAACAGTAAGGACAATTAACCACTGGAACAGCTTGCCTTCAGAAATTGTGGGCACTCCATCACTGAAAGTTTTTAAAAAGAGACTAGATAGTCACTTATCTGAAATAGTATAGATTCTCCTGCTTGAGCAGGGGGCTGAACTGGAAGTCTTCCAAGGTCCCTTCCAGTTCTATTCTAAATTCTAAAATTAATCTGACATATGCAGTACCCAAACTATTTTTTTTCCTAAAGAAAATATGACCTTTTTTTAAATAAATACCATGATATTTTAACTAAAATAGATGCTTTTGGGTTGACAATTTCTTTTTCACAAATTACTATATAAGCTCTCATTATTTCTGTTATTAGGGAGAATTAAGGAAAAAACATTATAGGTGACACTGAAGATTACAGAAAATAATAATTTACCATTAATGGTTGTTGTGCAGACCTGCACAAATTATCAGGAGAAAGGGCCATGCTGATATGGGCATAAAGCTACCTGGAGGGGCACATATTATGTAGGCCAGTTATTATGTATACAATACTGCATGTATTAAGGCTTTCTATATTTATTAAATCAGCTATATTTCTCTTCCATGCTACATACTAGGTTTTTTTTAAATGAGCAGCATGTGTATAATACATTAATCTCAGTAAGATAAAGAATATTCCTGTTCACGTCTATACCCTACCAATCTATCTAGCTATTTCTCAAATTGAAAGTGTACTTTCTATTAATTGAACTGAAAATTTTAAATATTAATTTGTTTTTTTTTCCTTATTCTTGTCACCTATATTAATGTGTGATTGCTTTTTATTTTAGAGATGAAGAGAAGAACAAGAAACCAGGAACACCAGGAACACCAGGTTCTTATGATCTGGAAAAAGCCATTCGAAGGTTGTCCCTTCGAAGGGAGAATTACCTGTCAGAAAGGAGGTTTTTTGAAGAAGAACAGGAAAGAAAGTTGAGAGAATTGGCAGAGAAGGGGGAGCTTCATAGTGGTTCCATTACTCCAACAGAGAGTATTATGTCATTTAGAACACACTCCAGGTTTTCTGAATTTACTGGCTATTCAGGAATATCTGTCAGCAGTCGTTCATACCTCCCAGAGAAGCTTCAGATTGTGAAGCCCTTAGAAGGTGATAATAAAGCTTCTCAGCATTTATCTATTCTCCTTTGTGACTATTTGTGGTCTTTTCTCCATCAGCAAGAAAGAGGAAATCTTTGTAATACATACTCATTTTACTTTAGAGGTAGCCGTCCTCATTGTTGGTTTGAACTCTTCTGAGGACAGGAATTATCCTTTAAAATAAAAAAGTAACGTATGCTATGTTTCTAATATATCCAGTAGAATATTTATAGTTTTTAGGGATTCATCTTTAATTCCTGTATTAAATTAGATATTCCTATGTCATTCAGACTGTAAACCTAAGTTTCATTGGTATGAAGAACAATGATATGGTAACAATGCATTGAATTTCAACATTATAGGTTTAATGACTTTCATGCACTTCTGTGCAAACTAAAACACTTGCTACATTGCAGTGTTACAGTCTGAAAGTGGTCCTTAATTTGTTGTAACAAATTCAAGGTAGCATTTCCTTAAAAAGCTCAAGTTGCTTTGCTTTGATCTGGCAGGCCACTTGCTTCATCAGAAATAGGCCACCATGAAGCTCATGTACTTTTTTTTAGTATTAGGATATTATTTCAAATGGATGCTTTTCTTTCATCATCTGAATAAAAAAAAATCTATAAGTAATAATACCTACCTACTTATATTATTCAAAACAACACATAGCATTTCATTGATTAAAGTGTAAGATTATGATAACATACATTCTCTTCTTCTAAAGAATTGACCCATGCATAAAAAATGTTATAATAAATGTCACCCAAATGATTAGTTTTGGGTTACATTTTTGGAGTTTATGATATGAATCTAACAAATCAACTTTTTCTTTTTATCTATAAGCTATTTTATTTTTTTGGAATTTGCATCAAAATGGGAAGATTCCCCCCAACACAACTGAACCAATATAAATGTTTGACTTTTACAGAGTGCTTATTGAACAAATTAAAATATTTTAGAGTAGAGACAGATAATCAACTTTTGTCTATTGATTATTAGTATTGTATAGGTTTCTGTCATCCAGTTTGTTTTCTTCAATAAACTTTTAGTCTCCATTTTCTCTGTTTCTCCTGATTTTTCACTTTAGCTTTTTCTTTGTGTATGAAACTTTTTCTTGCATTTTGTGTTATTCATCATCTTTATCATGTATCCTTTATCATGTATCCTTTATGCAGGAGATAATTTCAGAATCCTTATATATTTTGAAATAACATTTAATTTAAATAATTGAAATTTGGAAGCTAACTTGGAGAATAGATACAGTACATGTATTTCTATCTGCTATCTAGCTATTCTTTATTCTCTATTTTTCACATTACTTGTTTTGTTAAAAATATATAATTCAAATGCCCATAATTTCATTACAGCATTTTATTAAACCTCCAATTATTATAGATTAATAATAGCAGTTAATTTAGAGATGCTTATAATATATTATTATACTATTTAATTATTTAATTAATAATGGAAATGAAGTTATTTGTTACGTATTAAGAATAAAAGAGAGGAGGAGAGAGGAGAGGAATAATACACACACACACACACAAAATATATGTCAGATTGTCCAGTAGTATGAACAGAGAAACATATTGTGTCCTGCCCCATCCTATCCTTTCCTAGTTTACATTTTAGGTTATATCTTTGCATAATGGGTCCTGGTAGACCTCTGCTTCTATGGATCTGGTGCTTAGTGTTTGTTTTTGTACTACTATGAACAATGCCTCAGTGTTGTCTTTTAGTCTGGAGTGAGCAAAAGGCAAGTACTAGACTTTTTTTTGTTTTTAGTAAAATCAGAATGGGAGGTAGGCACAATTCATAAGATTATTCCATATTATTCTTGGTCTAGTGATTAAACCAGGATCCTGGGATTTTTAATACTCCCTTAGACATGAAATGACTTTGGGCAATCTGTCTCAGCCACATCCACTTCAGAAGGTTGTTTTTATAGGAAAATAGATGGAGGAAGGAGTATTAGGTATGTTCACTATCTTGAATTTTTTAAAAAAGGTGGAATGTTTTTTTAAAAGGGTAAAACTCACATTTTTATTGTATTGTTTAATTGCTAGAAATGCTGCTGTTTCCCCTTTATCTATCTTAGCTATCTAAGCTAGCCCAGAAGTTAAGGAATAGAACTTTTCAATGTTCTTTCTCATCCCCTTTCCTGTCTACATTAAAATGGTGGAAATAACACTGAGTTTTTTTGAAGTCAGTTGAATTTTAAAAATTTTTTATACAAGTCCATGTTCTTTGGATGGACAATTAGTCAAAATCTTTCTATGACAGTAGTTTTTTATTACATTGAAGTAAATTGGATTTATTTCTTAGTTAACATATCACAGACAGTGATTGAGATGTAATTAAACAAGCAAACAAATGTAATGATGCATTATGAATTTGGTCTGGGGAATCAAGTTTATGCCTTCAAGTCAGTCTTGCCTCCTGATGATTGCCAGGACAAATTCCTGCAGTTTTTTGGCAAGATTTCAGAAGTGGATTACTATTCCTTGCTTCCAAAAATGGAGAAAGAATGATTGATCCAAGTTCATCCAGCTGAGTTTGTGGAACTCACTATCCCCTAGTTTCTAGCCTGGTACCTTAACTGGTAAACCAAACAGACTTGTCTTAATCAGAATTATGCTATCTCAAAAACACTGCATCTATTTTGTCTCTAATAACAAAAGTGATGTAACATAATGTTTGATACTTGCAAACTGAAGCCACATTTTTATGAAGTTTCCCACTATGATGATCTCTTGCAGAACAGTTGGTTTGAAGCAGTTATGAAACTTCATCCGCAATTAAGGTGTTACTATATATAATGAAGATTAAGCATAATTCAAACTTCCATATATACTGAATTATATCCATAATTCAAATTTCCTTACTGACCTGTTTGTTTTGTTGTTTTCCAAGGTTCTGCCACACTGCATCATTGGCAACAGCTTGCTCAGCCTCATCTAGGAGGCATCCTAGACCCAAGGCCTGGGGTTCTTACTAAGGGCTTCCGCACTCTTGATCTCGATCTGGATGAAGTATATTGCCTTAATGATTTTGAAGAAGATGAGTCAGGTGAAATTACATACAAAGGCTTAACTACCTCAACACCAATTCAGCACACAGAGACCTCAGGTGAGAGGTCTCAGACACAAGTGACTGTTTCAGACAGCAAGAATTACCCAAATCACTCTCAGTCTTTCCCAGAGGAGATGCAGAAACCTGCAATTGACAATGAGAGGTCTGGTGAGGGAATCTCATTAAATCTAGCACAACTGCCATGTTTGCAGGATTTTGATAACTGGGCCATTCTTACATCTCTCCAGAGCAGCATCCATAATGTTGCTTCATGTTTAACTTCACAATATTGCACACAATAATTAATATTAGCCAATTTCTGAACTGTGATTTCTAACTATTACTGGGTGGGGGTTTCAACCCAAAAGAAATGCATAATCTCTTTTCTTCTTTAGTTTGATGAGAGAAGGCTGCTAAAAGGATGCAATTCATTGGGGTTCTCAGAAAAAAAGAAGCCACTTGTTTTGGTTCTGGGTTTGCATGACTAGATTACAGTTTTGCAGGTTGCTTTTCTCTTGGGATTTGTGTTCTAATGCTTATATTCTAAGATTATTTAATGTTTATCTAAAGACAAAGTAATTGAGAGTGGATGGCAGAATTTCAGCGTTGTTATCTGTGATAAGAGGAGTTTCTTAAAATCAACGACTTTGTTTCTTAGGATAAAATTGCATATTGGCTTAAATAGTGTACGTTTTTAATAACTGGAGGGGAGTTTGAGGCTAGAAGGCTTGCTATTAAAAATAATGCCTGATACAAAACTCTACTGGGATCAACATCGAAGTCATTTGGACCACAGAGAAGCAAAAAGGTGTAAACTGCTAAGGCTATATATATAGCTAAGGCTATATATCAGTTCTTTCTTGCTAAAATCTAGCTATGAGGAAAACATAAAGCCAGATAGAATTGTTATGTTTATATATTTATTGTTATATTTATATTTTTTCCTGCCAATTATGTTTTTGGATCCATCTGAGAAATATAGATATACAGATATATATTTAAAATAGAATTTTTTATTATCTATGCTAAGCAAGGTTATCTGCAGCATGAGGGTTAATTATATTGCTAGAATTCAATTCAGTCCAGTTTGTTGCCTTAATATTAGCAAATGTAGCAAATGAATAGGGACATTGCACATTGATGCCAAAAATATGAATGCTAAAGACACAGAACCTGAATGTATATATTGTTTTTAAGCATTCTCAAATGAGCTTTCTAGAAGTAATTATTTCCCAATGTCTCAGTGTTTTGAAGGCACTGAAATTCAGCACTTTATATATGTGGGGATTTATAGGATAGGATCCAAGTATATACTTGGATTCAGGAGACCATATTTTTTATTCTTAATTCAGCAGCAAGCTAATCTTTTGTGTTGCCAGATATCAATTTCTCTGAAGTCATCTAGCTTGTGCAGATTACTCAAGAGCAGGTTGAAATTTTCTCTACAAAGCCTAAACACAAATGAAACAGACTGAGAAGTGTTTCTTCTTGCTTCATTGCTCAGAAGATCTGTAGGCTACTTTATGACATTGGGGGAAAAAGAATGGTATTGATTCGGATTTTACAATGTGATCTATAAAACCCAAAATCCAATACATGGACAATTACCTGCATAAGTGCTTGATGACTTGGGAATTGGAATAATACTGTATGATATTTGAATTAACTGATAGAATTTAAAATATTTTAACATTTCAACTTCAGCATCATTCTGTCTTTTGATTTACATTAGTCCATGTTTAGATGTCCTATTTGAAAAACATCCTGATGCATTAAATAGAAAACTACAGGTGAAACTCGAAAAATTAGAATATTGTGCAAAAGTGCATTTATTTCAGTAATACAACTTAAAAGGTGAAACTAATATATGAGATAGACTCATTACATGCAAAGCAAGATATTTCAAGCCGTGATTTGTCATAATTGTGATGATTATGGCTTACAGCTCATGAAAACCCCAGATCCTCAGAAAATTAGATTACATGCAATCAATAAAACAAGGATTGTACATAGAACAATATCGGACCTCTGAAAAGTAGGAGCATGCATAAGTACTCAATACTTGGTTTGGGCCTCTTTTGCAGCAATTACTGCCTCAACGCAGCGTGGCATGGAAGCTATCAGCCTGCGGCAATGCTGAGGTGTTATGGAAGACCAGAATGTTTCAATAGTGGCCTTCAGCTCTTCTGTATTGTTCGGTCTCATGTCTCTCATCTTTCTCTTGGCAATGCCCCATAGATTCTCTATGGGATTCAGGTATGGGGAGTTTGTTGGCCAATCAAGCACAGTAATCCCACAGTCATTGAACCAGGGTTTGGTGCTTTTGGCAGTGTGGGGAGGTGCCAAGTCCTGCTGGAAAATGAAGTCAGCATCCCCATAAAGCTCGTTTGCGGAAGGAAGCATGAAGTGCTCCAAAATCTCCTGATAGATGGCTGCGTTGACCCTGGACTTAATGAAGCACAGTGGACCAACACCAGCAGATGACATGGCTCCCCAAATCAACACAGACTGTGGAAACTTCACAGTGGACTTCAAGCATCTTGCAGTGTGTGCCCCTCCATTCTTCCTCCAGACTCTGGGTCCTTGGCTTCCAAATGAGATGCAAAAGTTACTCTCATCAGAAAAGAGGACTTTGGACCACTGAGCAACAGACCAGTTCTGTTTTTCATTAGCCCAGGTAAGATGCTTCTGACATTGTTTGTTGCTCAGGAGCAGCTTGTACGAGATGAATACGACATTTGAAGCCCATGTCCAGGATCCGTCTGTGTGTGGTGGCTCTTGATGCACTGACTCCAGCCTCAGTCCACTCCTTGTGAAAGTTCCCAACACTTTTGAATGGCCTTGTCCTGACACTCCTCTCCAGGCTGTGGTCATCGCTGCTGCTTGTGCACCTTTTTCTTCCACACTTTTCCCTTCCACATAACTTTCTATTAATGTGCTTTGATACAGCACTTTGGGAACATCCATCTTCTTTTGCAATTACCTTTTGAAGCTTTCCCTCCTTGTGGAGGGTGTCAATGATGGTTTTCTGTACAACTGTCAGGTCAGCGGTCTTTCCCATGATTGTGATTCCTACTGAACCAGACTGAGAGACCATTTAAAGGCTCAGGAACCCTTTGCAGGTATTATGGCTTCATTAGCTGATTAGAGTGGGACACTTTGAGCCTAGAATATTTCACCTTTTCACAATATTCTAATTTTCTGAGATTGTGGATTTGGGGTTTTCATGAGCTGTAAGCCATAATCATCTCAATTATGATAAATCACGGTTTGAATTATCTTGCTTTGCATGAAATGATTCTATCTCATGTATTAGTTTCACCTTTTAAGTTGCATTACTTAAATAAATGAACTTTTGCACAATATTCTAATTTTTTGAGTTTCACCTGTATTTTTCTTTGGTTGACAGCCAAAGCATAGAAAGACAAATTATACCATATAATAGTATACCAAGTAACCTGTGACTTTTACAGTACTTTTGGAGTATTGAGTATAAAAAAATATGGTTTGCATCATGATATGTTTTTGTCATAGCTGTGGATTCCTATGTCTGATAATTGAAACAGATGCCAGTTTTCTTTTAAAATAAGTAATCTGAAGGAAAACATTTTTCAACACTGGATATAACATGTTCCTAATTCTGATTGGTTTCCATTCAAGAGCTGGATTTCAAGCTGGATTTCTGTAAATGTAATAATGAAAATGATTTTCTTAAGTGTTATTTTGTCTTTTTACATTTTACATACATTTTATACATAGAATTTAGAACTTTTATGAAAATGCAGTTATGGGATGGGAAATTCTTATTGAAATCTAAAACAAAATTTATGTGCTATAACTTTGGTAACTTCCAGTCAATTTTGATATATGAATGAAAGAAGAGGTTATTTTATTTAACAGCACTGTGATTTTCTGCAAAAAAAAAAGTAATTTGAGAAATCATTTGGTGGCTAGAGAAAAAGACAGTCCTTTCAACATACACTTAGATTTCTTTCAAAATAAATAACAACAAAACCTCATTGTTGATCACATATTATCCTTTTATACGTTGGACCAAATATTATTGAATATTATTGAAGATTGTATTGGAATTAAAGCATGATATTCTTTTCATTTTTGAATTGTTAGAGATACTGATCATTTACAAGCCATTCACGGTTTCCTGACAGAGAATACTATAGCCATATGAAAAGCTGATTACTGGAGGATGCTGTCCATGTTCCTCTGAGTGGTATCATTGCAGGATGAGTCTTTATAGAGGTTAAAAAAATATTTCTCTTTCATAGTCAAGAAAGCTCACCTATTAGCCTCAATTGCTACTTTTAGCAGCCTTTTCCTATCTTGTATATTAATAATAATGAGCTCAGACTACTTTGTTTATTGCAACAGTTTTCTGCTAATATAATTCCTTAGTGAAAGAAAAACAGTGTTTTGATGAAATGGGTAATGCAGATATGGAGATACTGTAGGTGAAATATATATTCTGTGAATAATTGTTTAATCTAAAATTTTCATACTTTTTTATTCTGCTATTATTTGTTGTCTAACACTGAGCTACTCTTTTTCTTTTAAATTTAGCTTTTCTCTCCATATAATATCTTTCCATTATTGATTATTTGAGATTTTCTCAAATATTTTAAGCTGGTTACACTTGCACAGAAAGTCATAAATGCTATAACCCTTAAATATCATTGTTTGCACAAATCCTTGAAGCAGCAGTAGGTGATATAAATTAATTTTTAAGGTGATATAAATTAATTTTAAGGTGATATAAATTAATTTTTGAACAATGATATTGTATTAGTGTATTAGCCATCACTGAAAAATGCAGACTAATACCTAACATGAAATGAGGATGATTTTTTTTATTGAGTCACCTCATTAACAGTTTTTTAAAATTTCCATATTTCATATGCAATAACTCTTTTCACATAATTATCATCATTAATGATTACTTTGCTATCAGTTCTACAGGAAATATAGCCACAATAAGCATGTAATTTTCTCAGCCTCTCTAAATTTAAAAATATTTTGTAAATGTCGTAAGACACCAGGTTACATATGCCATCATGGAAAAACAATATTTTAAAATGTAGTCTCATCATAAGTGGCTAAATAATCACAGATATATTTCTTGTACAATCATGATAATGTTTTGAAGATTTTTAATCTCACCTGCAATCATGATGACTTTGCAATTGTGCTTAATTTTGGATTGTTTGTATGACTGTTGATGGATGCATGGTATTTTAAGTTTGTGAACTTATTTGCAATGGGGGCTATGCATAAAGTATGTCATATTTCAGAAGCGGAAAAAATGGCATAATTAAACAATCTATGATACTGAAAACAGAAAGAATAATATTGACAAAAACATGGTGCTTTCCCCATATTTACTTCCTAGCTCTTGTCCCATTATCACAAGAGGTAACCAGATGCTTTTCATTTTTTGTGTCTGCTTACAATTTGCACAGGCACATCCATTTTCCTTAATAATCCTTCATTCCCCAATACTCATAATGTGTTTGATAGGGTTGAAATCCGTGCTTATTTTTTCTTATATCTATTTCATTTTTCAGTGTTCTACTTAGTAGTTGTATATTATCCTCACTCTATGCAATGCTTATGGGTTTTTGTTAGAGATTTGCAGTAATAAAAGTTATACTGATTACACTAAAACAAAACAATTCATGTGAAGAAGCCCATCAGCATCTCTAATTTGAAGCTGCTCTGAAAGGAGGAATAGACTCAAATTCCTGCAAGCTGATATGTAGGATTGATCAACAGTTATCAGAAACATTTAATTGATGCTAACACTGCCAGAGAACAGCACACTGAAAAGTTAAATTCACATAGTTTTGCCACTTATAAATATGTAGCTTTGGATCATTTTCCTCAATAAATCAATGAACAAATATAATGTTTTTTACTCATTTAATTGGATTCTCTTTATCTAGTTTCAGGACTTCCTTGGAAAAATGATTGTGTTTTAGGTCATATTTATACAGAAATATTACAAATTCAAAAAGGTTCACAAACATTTAAGCA
The DNA here is from genome assembly GCA_015471245.1 of Laticauda colubrina. Classification (NCBI taxonomy): domain Eukaryota; kingdom Metazoa; phylum Chordata; class Lepidosauria; order Squamata; family Elapidae; genus Laticauda; species Laticauda colubrina. The sequence continues at coordinate 382,441 of BLBF01000095.1, read as the reverse complement.
CCATACTATGCACTATCATTTTTGTATCCAAAACTTTATTGTCTCTGGATCCATTACTGAATCAAAGTGATGGGATATATCTGCCTGGATCAATGTAAAAGAAACTGAAATATATGAGTTCTACGATATTGCACATTTTTGTTAAGAGTTGATTACATCTTGCCCATAAAATAAACCTGCTAATACAGATTAAGATATTATATCCACTTCTTACAGAATTAGCATTTACCATTTCTTTGTCCCCATAATTGCTAATAATGTAGCAATAAGATCAAATAGATAGAATTTGGATTGTTTAGAATTGGGACAATTTAACATGATAATTATATTGTTGCCTTTCCTAAGTGATATTTTATACTATTGGAAATTACCATGCCAAAGTAATAAGTAGAAGTAATCTTGCTATTGGCCACCCTAAACTGAGGTGGTTTTCAGCAGGTTCTGACCAGTTCTAGAGAACCGGTAACGGAAATTTTGAGTAATTCAGAGAACCAGTGATTACCTTCCCCCAGGAATGGGGAGGGAATTGAGATTTTACAGTATCCTTCCCCAGGAGTGGTGTGGGAATGGAGATTTTATAGTATCCTTCCCCTGCCATGCCCACCATGCCACATCCACAAAGCCATGCCACACCCACAGAACCGGTAGTAAAAAAAATTGAACCCCACCAATGACCCTAAAGCATTTGTATCTGCTGAGAGTCCTTACGGTAACAGCTGTCCCAGTAAAACAAAAGATGTGATAAATAAGACTCTTCTCATAGATATTAATATATCAGAGGAGCTAGATAATAAAGAGATTTAGAAATATCGGATATTTATTGCACAGATCACTTTTCCATCTGTTAGTTTGAGAATATAAAAGTTCTTTTAAAAGATAAATACAAATAATTTCCTCTCTTTTTAATGTAGTACATCATCCTGGGAAGTGCATGTCACAAACCAATTCCACATTTACTTTTACCACGTGCCGTATTCTACATCCTTCCAACGAGCTCACACGAGTTACACCAAGGTAAGAGTTTTCAGAAAGGTGCTTTAGTTTCTAAATGTAAGGAAATGTTAAGTGTAGTCAAATAAGCAAGATGAGTTTAATAATCATGTTTGACAGTGTCTCAATTTAACTTACATATATGCATCCATCCAGAATCTGTAAACTTATTTTACTTTATGAACACCCGGTACAAATAAAATAACCTAGGATGTCACTCTTTTAATCCATGTTGTTCTAACAAAAATATTTTAAAAAAATATTCTTATGCTTTTGCACTTCACATTGGACGAGTAATAGAAGATGCCTCTTCCCCATTCTTGTTTGCACCCTTTTATTACTTTTGTTACTTCTTCTTTTCTGGCTCTTCCTGTTGCAGGACAAAAATTGTAACCTCTCTGAACTCTCTCCCTGATGCATGTTTGAACGGCTGTCATGATTACATACATACATACACAATCAGATACTGTTTTTTGGTATATTTTTTAGAGTAGAAGAGAATCATGATCCTTCCTGCTTTATTGCTCAGAGGAACTCACTAATCTTGTGCTATGGACCCAAAGAGAGGGCCTGGTTGGTTCACCATTCTACCAATTCTCCCACTTTAGCACTTAGAAGCAGCAGTAAGACCAATGGAGAGAGAGAGAGAGCAAGAGCGGGTATTTGTATGTGGATCTTTGGTTATTCGATGTTGAAATGTCACCAAAATACTTCCAATTTTATGTGGGAGAAAACCCGAATAATCAAAGATCCATATATATGCTGTTCAGCTTCCTTCGGGTATTATCCCACGTCATTGTAGTTGTGCTTTTAAAGTTGTAGCAACGTTTCAGTAAAATCTCATCTGCCATCATCAGGCTTCTGTATTGAGTTCGTCTGTGAGTCAGGCTATCACAGCCGTTTCAGTTTTAAATTTGAGGCTAGCCTACTGTTGTGCCAGGATGATTTTTTTCTTCATTCTGATTGGTTGGGAGTCTTGGTCTGTGTTTATTGGTCTTGGAGTTTGTTTGATTGGTGTTTCTGGTTTCTTCTGTCTGTTTTGTGGCTTTGATTGGCTGGCAACACTCTGTTCCTGTATTGGAGGTTTTCAGTGCAGCTTGTCTTCGAGTAAAAGGATGACAATCATCTATTAGGAAGCTAGGTTTCATCTGGGTGCCTGGTTGGGGTGTGTTTGAGCTGGAGGTATCAGGGGGAGTCTGTTTGTGCCCAGGTGTTTGCCTGGCTTGTGGTGTGGAGATCTTTCTATTTGACAGTGCAGGCTTCCAAATGATTGACAGTCTGGTGGAATCATCTCTTCTATTCCTGCTTTCAGGTCTTTTTTTAATCTCTATGGCTTCTCTGTTGATTCTGTGGCTGGGGTTTTCTATAATGGCTAGGGTTTTGGTGCCATTGAAGTTGATGTTATGACCTGTGGCTTTCATGTGTTGGACTAGTGAGGAGGTGTGTTCCAGCTTTTTTACTGAATTTTTGTGTTCATCCAAGCGGGGACTTATTCTTCTATTGGTCTGTCCAATGTATGTGGCCGGGCATGATGCACAGGGAACTTCATATATGCATATATATATATATTTGTTTTCTGAGGTTATAATATATATATTATAATTATAATTATAACAGATAATATATATATATATATACTTAAATTTTTGCGGGTACTTACATGTATGGTATTCAGGTTTGTTCGGGTATTTTCCCACGTCATTGTAGTTGTGCTTTTAAAGTTGTAGCGACGTTACAGCAGAATCTCCTCTGCCATCATCAGGCTTCTGTATTGTGTTTGTCTGTAAGTCAGGCTTTCACAGCCATTTCTGTTTTAAATTTGGTGCTAGCCTAATATATATATGCAGGTCTTGGCATGTTCGGGTCTTTTTCCGTGTAAGATTGAGAGTATCTTGGCGATATTTCGATGAGGTCCCACTTGCCATCTTCAGGCTGGTGCTTTCGACTTCGTGCTTGTGCGAGCAAAGCGTGATTGGAGCAGCCATCTCTCTATAAATATCAGTGGGGAGGTGTGGTGTGCTGGCTCTGTTGTAAGTGGGCTGGTTGGCTGTGTTGTTATATGTGTCTTGTCTGCCAGGCATTTGGTTCTGGCAATTAGTGTTTTGGCCACAGAATTCATCTGTGCTGGATGGTGGTGGGATTGGGCATTGAGGTAGTGGTTGGTGTGTGTTTTCTTCTGGTATATTCTTCTGTGTCCTAGTGTGCCATCTATTTTTTTATAGATTAGTACATCTAGGAATGGTAGTTGTTTGTTTCCGATTCCATGGTGAATTTGATTTTGGGGTATGTGCTATTAGGTGTGTTAGGAAATTGTTTAGGTTTTCTTTTCCATGGGGGCCAAATAACAAATGTGTCATCGATGTACCTTAACCACAGTTTGGGTTTGTGGATGGCATTTGCCAGGGCTCTGGCTTTGAATTCTTCCATGAACAGATTTGCAATAACAGGTGACAGTGGTGATCCCATGGGGGATCCTTCAATTTGCTTGTATCTTTGTCCTTTGTACATGAAATATGTGTTGGTTAAGCAGTGTTCTGCTAGTTCCATGAGGTGTTTGGGTGTTTGGTATTTGTTTTTGATGATTTCTAGGGTTTCTTTTATTGGGACTTGAGTGAATAGTGAAACTATGTCGAAACTTACAAGCAGATCTTTTTGTTCCATGTGGGTAGATCTTTGATCATTTCCAAGAGGTAGTATGAGTTTTGTACATGTGAAGGTACTGCTTTAGCATGGTACTGTAGCTACTTTGTTAGGTATTTGGTGAGGTTTTGTAGTGGTGCTCCTCTGGAACTGACTATGGGTCTGAGAGGTATGCTTTCTTTGTGTATTTTTGGGAAGATTTTTCTCTTGGGATGATTCTTTGCTGAATCTCTTCGCTGATAGAAGAGGCTTTTTTATGGATTTGGTGGCTTTTTCCAGGTAGGTGATGGGGTCTGTATTTAGAAGTGTGTAAGCGGGGTCTTGGAGTAAGTTGGATAGTTTGGATCATCTTTGTTCATGTTGCTGGTTATGATTTTCTTCTTAGTTATTTTTTCCAGAAATGTGGTTGGGTCCATGTTTATGGTTTGTATGTGGAGTCTTGGAGTAGGTCTGTCAATTTTGTTTTGTTGTCTTTTCTGTCCATCACTACTGTGGCATTACCTTTATCTGCTGGAATTATGATTATGCTACTGCGTTCTTTAGGGCTTGCAGGGCTTTTTGTTCCTCTTTGTGTAAGTTGCTTTTGGATGGTTTGCTTGTGTGTAGGATGTTCGTGACTTGGTGTTTTATTCTATTAGCTTCATCTGCATTTAATTTAGTTAGGCTGGATTCCACTCTGCATATGATGGATTCTGTGAGGATTTTTTGGGGTGCTATAGCATAGTTGAATCCTTTGGTTAGGACATCTGTTTCTGTTTTGTGAGTTCTCTGTTGGAAACGTTATATACTAATTGTTCCAGGTGTTGTTGTGGGCTTTTAGGGGCTTATCATGTTCTAATTTCTTTAGTTTCTTCAAGAGTTTGTCATTTTTATAAGTGTTTCAGTTTCAGCTCTCCAAGTTGTAAGTTGTTTTATCTTGTCCCAAAGCAGAGGGTGGATTTTGTTGCTCAGTTCCAGCTGGAGGGTTCAGAGGTCTTTGTTTAACTGGTCAAGTTAGAATCTTTTACAGTGGAGCTCGTTCCTGAGTATATCCATTTCAGTTATTTTCAGGATATATTTGGTAGCTGCTGTGCTGTGATGAAATATTAATTTGAAGCATTGTTATCTCTGCAGCTGTGTAGGAATTTGAGGTCACATGGTATTCTTGCTCTTTTAACTTCCAGCTTGTCCTAGGTTTTGGTCCGGCTGTTTATTTCCTCCCCGTAGAAGTCTGATATTTGTTTTCTTAAGTTTTCACAGGTATTTATATATATGATTTTCAGCTTTGTTTGGGTATTTTTCCACGCCATTATAATTGTGCTTTTAAGGTTGTAGCAACGTTTTGGCAGAATCTCATCTGCCATCATCAGGCATATGTATTGTGTTCGTCTGTGTGTCAGGATTTTGCAGCCATTTCTGTTTTAAATTTGGTGCTAGTCTCGTGCTTTGTTAGAATGGTTTTTTCTTCATCCTGATTGGTTGGGAGTCTTGGTCTGTGTTTATAGGTCTTGGAGTTTGCTGTGTTCTGTTTGATTGGTGTTTCTAATATCTTCTGTCTGTTTTGTAGAATTTTTTTGTCTTGATTGGCTGGTAACATGGTATTTTGTGTATTGGGGGCTTTCAGCGCGGTTTGGCTTTGGGTGAATGGCCAGCTTTTGTTTATTAGGAAGCTAAGTTTCAACTTTAAAAGCACAACTATAATGACGTGGGAAAATACCCAAACAAAGCTGAATACCATACATATAAATACCCACGATAACTTAAAAACACACACACACACACACATATATATATATTATTTGAAAATGCAGCATCTGAAGTCTTTCCTCTGAAAATACATATCAGAATAATGAAATGGAGCTAATGAAGAATTTTCAGAATTCAGATTAAAAAAACAATAAAAAAAAGTAAAAACAGTGTCCCTTATACTCCATAAAAGCTTGTGAGCAGTACTTGTAAAAACAGGATGATGCACCAATCCCTCTGAACTTCTTAATTTCTGTTGAAATGTGTTGCTATTTTTTTCACCTTTTAGGAGAGTTAAAGGATAAAAGATGGGAGCATAAATGTTTAATTTTTATTTTATTTATTAAATTTTTATCCCACTCATCTCCTCTATAAAATGACTCTAGGCAGCTGTTCCCAACAATATACTAAACAACCCACTCCCAAATTCAGCCAATTTTGCTGAACCTAAGCAGCAAGATTTAAACATGCTGAGAGGATACAAATGGAATGCTGGAAAGTTACATATGAGTGCAAATTTGGATTTCTTACTTTTGTCATGTTTATTTCATGTGGTATTCTCTATTTAATGGAGATGTATTATTTTTATATTCTGATAGGTTTGTAGTTGATGGTCATCTGTTGTTATTCTTTCTGTATTATTAATTCAGAACCATTATATTATCATGCAACTGCTGGAGAAGAGAATCTCCTTAAACTATGAATGATGCTTCTTAACAGGTCATGTGAGGAAGACGATGAAACAGCTTTATGTCACCTTATGCTGAGAGGAGATGTAGGGCACACAATATGATCAGCGTGACAGGGGGTGAGCAGCACAGTCAGCAACCTCTATGCTGGAGGAGTCGCATAAAAGGAATGCTAGTGTTCACGGCATCAGCTAACTTGAAGACTTCTTATCAATCTCATTCTCCCCTTTCCATTTTAACATTAACATGAAGTGTCCTAACAAAAATTCTAAATTTCATAGTGCTGATTTTATAGAATCTAACAATAACTGATGATGCAAAAGAACGTCTTCATTTTCTTTTCTTTTCTTTTCTTTTTAGAAGATATTCTGGATATTTCTTTTTCCTTCAATCTCTCCTCTTCCTTCTCCTCACTAGGTATTACATACTAGTAAAAGGAAAATAATATAATATCTTCCAAGAAAATATATAATATCTTCCCTGCTGTTTACAGGTATTGCTTGATTTACAGCTGTAATGGAGCATGTCCATTATAGTTGTAAATCATGATCATTAAGCAAGGTGCCCATGTGATCACCTCACATGATCCCTGCCATAAAGCCAGCTCTTTTCATTATGATCACTAAGCAGAGCATGGGCTGCCTCAGGAGTGGGGAAAGCACAGGGTGGCCTTGTTCAGGCCCTCACTGCAGCACCTCTCCATTCATGCATGGCTTTTGCCCTGTTTCAGAAGCAGGTACCATTTTGTCAATGGCCACAATTCATTGGCGCCTGTTTCTGGGTTAGCAGCACACGACCTCTGTGTAAAAAGGCTGTCTGGAGTCTTGGCTGCTTCCTAAAGAAGATCTATGGAAAAAATAAATAAATTGAGTTCTGATGGAGGTTGGGGAGGAACATGTGGAACCCAGTGGAGCAGGAAGCAGAGCAGAGAAGATAAGTGAAGAACTCCTGCTTGATTCTTGTGGTGGTTATAAGAGCGGGGAGATTGTCAAATGCCAAAGTTTTGCTGCAGGGATATAATTCTGAACAGGGATTGATTGTCTCTTTGTTAAGCGCTATCATAATTTTGAACAATCGTTGAACAAATAATTGTAAGTTGAGGACTATCCATAATGAAGTAGGTTTATGGAGCAGTATCAATGCATTTGACAATTTAGAAAAATGAGCATTAATCTACTACCAAATAGTTTACATTTCAAATTAGTTTGGAGGAGTTTTGTTATTATGGGAAGGATTACAAGAAATACTGGTGTATTAAGGCACAGTTCAACTGGGAAAAATGTGCACGCACTGTGATTAAAGTACAGATGTTAAATTTTTAGTATAACAAATCTTTCTGAAATAGAAAGTTTATGAATTTCAAATTGGTTCTCCTTCCATGGACTTCTTAATGGAATGTTTGTGTACAATTATTATTAGAGAGCTTGAAAAGTTGATTATAGGTCACTTGACAAATGCTTGAGACAATTTGTGTCATGAAATGGCTTAGGCCACAGTTCATTCACAAGACACATAATAAAAAATAGGCATATGTACATGTACATACAAACACATACACACATAGTGATTGAGTGAGTGAGAGAAACTTTATTCCGAGGTTTATGTAATCCTTCTGAAATGTGTAGGTCACATTGCAAGGGTGATAATAAGAGGGATGGCTGAAGCTTGGCAATAAACACGTTCAAGAGAGAATTATAATAATAAAATCATAATAAAGAAATGGATAGCATATTGACATAAAATTGTAATTATCAGTTGCTCTAGACATATACAGCTAGTACTTGACTTATGATCCACAATTGAGCCGAGAATTTATGTTGCTAAGTGAGAAAGTTGTTAAATGAGTTTTGCCCAATTTTACATACAAATGCTTACATTTGTAAGTGAATTACTGTAGTTATTAAATTAATAATACAGTTCTTTAGTGAAACTGACTTTCCCGTTGACTGCTTGTCAAAAGGCTGCAAAAGATGACCACAGGACCAGGGACACTGCAACTATCATAAATATGTATCAGTTGTAAAGCATCCAATGTAAATCATGTGATCATGGGGATGCTGCAATAATTGTAAGTTTGCAAAATGGTCATAAGTCATTTTTTTTCAGTGCCATTGCAACTTTGAATGGTTACTAGATGAACTATGGTTAAGTTGAGGACTTCCTGTACTTCTATAATTCCAGCGAAATGAAATCTTAAATCCTTGATCTATACCCTCTCCATTTGGAATTCACATCAGACATCAGGAAACATGGCTGTTTCCTTCTTAAGGAAACTTAAGATTAATTTGCATTTTCTACAAGAAAATGGAGAACTTTCTCTTGGAAAGTTTCATTTGGTAAAATATTTTGACAAATTCCTCCTTGTAAATTCTCAGATATTTGCACCATACCTGCACTTATATTTGCAGGAATCCTTCAATTTTCTCCATTCACCAATCTCTCTCCCATCTATGCCCTTTTAGCCTCTAATACTCCACAGCCCATATTGCGCTGCTGACCTTCACCTTGTTTTTCCTCCTACTGCTGACTAAGCATGCCCAGCCTGGTCCTTTGCGAAGCAGCTACTGGCAACACTGTTTTCTGCCCCAAGTCATGCATGATAATTTCCACAGCCATGGTGCATCAAGAAGCCCTTTAGACCAGTGGTCGCCAATCAGTGAGCTGGGGACCACTGATGGTCTGTGAGAAAATTTTGGTGGTCCACAGAGAAATGTCATCCCAAAGCACCCCCAAAGCAATTAATGCAGGCTGCGCAGGAATACAAACCTGCGCTGCCCACATGGTCCGCCTGAACACAAGGCTTGCATTGCTTGCATTGTGAACAAAATGAGATAGTGAGGGGAGGGGGGAAAGGGTGGGGGGGACTTGCCCCATTCACCCCCCCGTGCCTTGCCTGGCCACCGAGCTACTTCTTTCCATTTCTTTCTTCATCTGCATTTGGCTGCATGCAAGGAAAGCAGCAGAAGTCTTTCTTTCTCTCCCCCAAAGTCCGCCAGAAATGAGTCTTTGGGACCCTGCAAGGCATCCTGCTCCAAGAGGCTGCGCCAGTGTGACAAGTCTCACAAAGACTCATTTCTGGAGGAACTTGGGGGAGAGAAAGAAAGATTTCTGCTTGCATTCCTTGCATAAAGCCAAAAGTCTCTTCCCTCCCCCACCCCCGAGAATGGAGCTGGAGACGGTATCCTGTGATCCCAAATAAAGAATAATCAATTGGTAGGAAAGTGGGGTGGGGAATTTTCCTGCAGACTTTTTTGGAGATTTTCCCAGATCTCTCTGGTCTGCGGGATTTAAACTTATGAATTTGGTGGTTCCCGAGGTCCAAAAAGGTTGCCAACCCCTGCTTTAGACCAAGCTGCTAGCTGGGGCTGGGCTTTATGATGCACTGTGGTTTAGGGGCATCCTACAGCTCCAGAGCTATGGCAAGACAAGAAAGAAACCTCTTTGCACTGCATCGCTGGGCTGGGCTGAGCTTCATATTGTAAAGACTTTTATGCTCTGTTGCAGTCCCAGAGAATATAGTGTATCAAGAAGCACCTAAGTACAGCATAGTTAGCAGCCCCAGAGCTATACAGTTTAGAGGTGTTTGCTGCCCCACAAGACAGAATGCAGGAGCGCCAAAAGGGCAGAGATGGAAGAGAGATATTGGTAGTGGTGGTGGGGTGTTGAAGTCAATCCCTTACATTATCGAGACTTGGGACTGAAAGACACCATGCCTAGAACAGCTTGAATTGAGATTCTCAGCTAACAGTGGAATTTGGTTAATTATGTCTGTGGGAGTTGTTGGGATTACCATTGCAAATGCAGTCTTATGAAGTTGCAATTTATTACTGGATCACTTAGCAACATGACTTAAATTTTGGTCCCAGTTGCGGCTACAAGTCAAAAACTTCCCATACTACCTTATTTGAGAATTTATGTTGAACTTCTCTTTATATTTTGATTTTATTGTTGAAGACAGTGAAAAATTAGTCTTGTTTTTTATTGCATATTTCCATCACTTTCAGATTACTCCTACTTCCTCAGTGTTAAAAAGTCTCATGGAAGAAATTCATTCATTAGGTGTTTATTTTTTTAATAGTTTTTTAATTTTATTTTAATACAAACAATCCATCATACATTAAACAATGTGTTGTCTGGTACAATATTTTTGTGCAATAACCATTAAAATTTCCAGCCATAATCTTTACATTAATATTAATTCTCTACTCTTAAATTATTGCAATTATTATATTATTATTAATAATTATTATTGCTATTACTCTTAAATTATCACTTGCTCTTCTTCCAATTTAATGCTCAATAAGTTGTACAGTTTTTAAATCAATCTTTCATCAGTTCCTGTTACGATCTTATCCAATTCTGTCAGCTCTTGTAAAAAACATATAGCTTTACATCTTTTTCATATCTACACTGTAATTGCCATTGTGAATACCAAGCTGTTTTGATCCCTTGTTCATTCAATTCTTCCTTAGTTTTGAGCTCACCCTTCTCATTCAAAATATCTTTTTAACTCACAATATTTCCCATATTAATCATATTAGGATGTATAAGTGCTCCTATTGTCAAAAGCCAGACTGGTATCTTCAAATAGTGCTGATCTCTAATTTTATCCCATATTAACAATAAAGCATTCTTATATAATGTCTTTGATTTTAACCATTTATCTTACTTTTCCCATACCATAAGAAGACATGCCATCCCAGTTGCAGATCATGTCCCGCAAGGTCAATAGTTTTGTGTTTCTCAGCTCAATCCACTTTTCCATCCATGTTAAGGCGAGGTCACATTGGCCAACGGATGCAAAACGTATGCAAAAAGGACACAGCGGATGAGAAAATTTTGGGGGTAGCTCCATCCGTTGTTATCCATTCTCAAAAGTGCCCCAAATTTGCATCAATAGAACGGAAAAGAACGGAAAGGAATGGATGTGGGGAGGATGTAGCGGGGATGTAAAGCAGATGTCCGCAGGAAGTCTAGCGAATGAAAGCGGATGGAAGCGGATGACACATCCACAGGGCTTCCAGGGGAGAATAGCAAAGTGGACGCGTAGCGGAAGGAGCAGATGCGTAGCGGATGACGCAGATGCATCACGGACGCCTATAGGATGCATAGCGTATGCGTAACGGATGTGTAGCGGATGCAAAGCATTCACTGCGCATGTGGGGAGGATGAATTGCATCAGCTCCGTGGATATAAAAGGATGCAGCTCGCAAGCAGTCAGCATTCAGAGGAAAGACCTGCTGCCAGAGACATCTTGAGAGAACACCATGGGGAAGAAGAGGAAGCCTGTGCTTACTCCTGCCAGCCCTGGCAAGAAGGACAGAACCACCATCCCACCCCCTGGCGCTGACTCTGAAGCTGCTGATGCTTCTGCTGGTGCTCCTGGTGTTGCTGCTGCTGGTGCTTCTCCTGCTGCTGCTGCTGGTGGTGCTTCTCCTGCTGATGCTGATGCTGGTGCTGGTGCTTCTCCTGCTGATGCTGATGCTTCTCCTGCTGCTGCTGCTGTGGTGGACCAGCCCCAAGGCCCTCAAAGGCCTGCTACTGAAGGCCCTGCCAGAGGGAGGAAGAGGCAAGGCAAGGAGAAGGGAGAGAGGAAACAGTACTCCATTTCCGAGGACCATGAGGAGGAGGTGCTGGAATGGCTGAGGGAGAACGAGTACCTGTGGAGGAAGGGCCACAGGCTCTATCGCGACACCAAGAGAAAGCAGGCAGCTTGGAGAGAAGGCGGAGAGCCTGGGCTACACTTCAGATGTACTCCTGGGATGGTGGAAGCACAAGCACACCTGGTATGGCAAGCTGCACCTGAAGAAATCAGGGCCGGCTGCTGTCAAGCTCACTGACCGGGAGACCTATGTCATGGCAAAGTGCAGCTTCCTGGAGGGTGAAGTCCGCCACCGAGGAGCAGTCCCTCTATCAACCTTCTCCCTCAGACAGTCCACAGAGAGCCACTACTCTTCCAGCCAGGAGACAGCTACTGTGTCCAGGCAGGTGTCTTTGGAGGGCCCCATGACAGAGACCCCCCGACAGCTGCACTCCCCATGCTGGAGGACGTGGAGGATCCCCTGTCTCAGATGGAGCAAGAAGAAGCAGCCACCAGAGACCAACCCACACCCACCCTCAGCTCCACCTCCACAGAAAACAGGCAGAGAGGCAGACTGGAGGGACAGAGCCACACTGTCCTCTTGGAGATCAGGGACACAATCAAAGCCAGCACAGATCTTCTCTCTCAGCTGGTCCACTTCGACATACCATCCTCGAACCGCAAGCCCTTCATCACCTACGTGAGCCAGACCCTCATGGACATGCCCAAGGCCCAGTACCAGGTGATGAAGAAGAGGATCACAGCTCTTCTGCACCACCCTCCAGGCCCAGCTGAACCTGCTCCTACCCACTCCAGGTCTGCTTCTCCACCCCAGGCAATGTCACAGCCCTTCCACGGATTTCAACAGCCCCTCACCTACCAAGGCTACCACTACCAGGACTTCCCACAGCAGAGGCAGCCCTTCCCAGTCCAGGCCCAGATTCCTCGGATGCCACAGACGCCATAGACACCTCACCTCGCCCAGCTGCAGACCAGACAGCCCCACTACACTCCTCCTTCCTCCACCCCACAGCCAAGCCGGTCATCAGAACATCTGTCATCAGTCTTGGGCCTCACATCCCAGGTACTTGATGAAGGGCCTCTCAACCTCATGGGACTGAGTCAGCTCTCTGAGAGCTTCCTGCACACACCATCTCCTGTTGTACTCTCGGGACCAGGCACCCCAACAGCCACCTCCACAGTTCCTGGCCCCTTTACATCTGAGAACATGGGTATGCCTCAAAGTGACTGAGAATAGTGCCAGAGACTGAGTTGTTACCTGTTCACTTTATCTTTGCTTGGGACACTTTACTTGGATCATTTTTCTTTTACAGATTGTTATTAATAAAGGTTATCTCTGCTTCACATACTTGCTTCATTTTTTTTACTTAATAAAGTGTTGGTGAAAACTTTGAAAAAATGGTTAAGCCTTTGTATGCTTGTGGAATGGGTAAGGATACTTGTGGGATGGGTAAGGGCAGCTGTAGGATAGGTAAGGATAGTTGTGGGATGGGTAAGGATAGCTGTGGGACTGATAAACCTCCAGTGCAAGCATAGTGGGACTGTATGGTCCGCTCTGTTAAGCCTGGGTTCCCCAACCAGGGTTAGGTAGACAAGCTAAACAGAATGTGCAGCGTTAGTCAGATAGGCACACAGATAAATGAGTGAGCTAAGCTTGTATGTTTATTAACATACAGTAAAAATAACAGATACGCTTGTGCTATCAAGAATATAGTTTATTCCAGTATAAGTTTATGGCATAGTCAAATAACAGTCCAATAGTCATATATCATGTAGTCAGTCCATTCAGGGATATTCAGTTAGCAAAGTCCATGTAGAATATCCTATGTCAGTTCACTTACAAATCAGTCCTTTGTTGTCTCTCCCATTCGAGCAATGCAGTCTTGATTCCAAGCAGTAATCAGGGATCATCAAAGCCAGAGTAAGCAAGCTGTAGACTTGCTACTTTTATATTGTTTTCATAACCACTCCCTTAATTGCTATTTCACAGTTAAAGCTGCAGACACTTTAACATACCCTAACTATGATTCATAGTTATTATTTCACCTAAACCAGTTAGGGTAAACAATGTTATCCCTAACACACTCCTCCTTCCTCCACCTCACAGCCAAGCCCCTCAACAGAAAATCTGTCATCAGTACTGTGCCTGACATCCCAGGTCCTTGAGAAAGGGCCTCTCAACCTCACGGGACTGAGTCAGCTCTCTGAAAGCTTCCTGAACACACCATCCCCTGTTGTACTCTCAGGGCTAGGCACCCCAATGGCGCCTCAGACCAGCACTCCAGCCACAGCCACCTCGACAGTCCCTGGCCGCTCGACAGCTAAGACCATGGACACTCTGACTGAGAATAGTGCCAGAGACTGAGTTGTTTACCTGTTCACTTTATCTTTGCTTAAAGACACTTTACTTGGTTCATTTTGCTTTTTTAATAAAGTCATATAGTTTATTTAAGACAGTTGTTAATAGAGGTTATCTTTGCTTCACACACTTGGTTCATTTTAATTACTTAATAAAGTGTTGGTGAAAACTTTGAAAAAAGGGTTAAGCCTTTGCATGCTTGTGGGTTAGGTAAGAATAGTTGTGGAATGGGTAAGGATAGTTGTGGGATGGGTAAGGATAGCTGTGGGATAGGTAAGGATTGTTGTGAGATAGGTAAGGATAGTTGTGGGATTGATAAACCTCCAATGCAAGCATAGTGGGACTGTATGGTCCACCCTCCCAGCTGCCACACATATGGCCCTTTTTATCAATAACAATTTATTCATTGATCAACACATTTCAAAATAAACAAAGCTCTTTATTAATGCCCTATTCATTGTAGGGCCACTCAACATACATGGCACAATCTCATCAGTGTTATGCGACAGGCTCAAGGAAGCATCCATGAATCATCTATCATCCTGTCTTGCCACTCCACTGCTCCAGCTGGGGACTGTATGGTCCACCCTCCCAGGTGCCACACCTATGGTCCTTTATTATCAATAACAATTTAATCATTGATCAACACATTTCAATATAAACACAACTCTTTATTAAATGCCATATTCATTGTAAGGCCACTCAACATACATGGCACAATCCCATCAGTGTGATGAGGCAGATTCAAGGAAGCATCCATGAAGCATCTACCATCCTGTCTTGCCACTCCACTGCTCCAGCTGGGGAGTTGCATCAGTGTCTCAGGAGGTTGCGCTGCTTCTTCCCTTTACGTGAAGCTCTGTTGGGGCCTGACACATCCACAGAGTCTATCAGGTTTACTCCTTGCCTCCATTCACCAGGCTCCATGTCCCCATTGCCTTGTTGACGGTCCACAAGCCTATTCTGCAGCACTGGGTAGCGGGTGTGCATGAGATTGTGCAGGATGCAGGAAGCTTCCACGATGTTCCTCACGTTCTCTGAGCGATGCTGCATGGTGGTGAGAAGTTCCTGGAACCTGTTGGCCAGGATGCCAAAGGCGTTCTCCACCACCCATCTTGCCCTGGACAGCCTGTAGTTGAAGATCCTCTCTTCACGGGTGTGGCATCTGGAAGTGTAGGGCTTCATGAGGTAGGTTCTGAGGGAGAAGGCATCATCCCCCACGATGAAGTAGGGCACATCTTGTGTGTCGTTGGGCAGGGGTTCTGGATCTGGGAAGCCCATGATGAGGTTGCGTTCCAGCCCCTCCTTGAGATCACTGGCATTGTATACCTGGGCATCTGAAGCTGACCCGTTGCCTGAAGCATCGATGTACATGAACTTGTAGTCAGCATCGACCATGGCAAAGAGGATGATGCTGAAGAAGCCCTTGTAATTGTGATAAGTGGACCCTGAGTTGGCTGGAGCTTTGAAGGCCACGTGCTTCCCATCTATGGCTCCAACGGTGTGGGGGAAGTTCCACTTCTGATACCACTGCTCTGCAACTTTTCTTCCAGCCTTCTTCAGTGGAGGGGCACTGGAGAAGCTCCTCCAGGTATTGTTCGATGATGGCCTGCCCCACTTCTCTGACCACAATACTGATGGTGTTGTGTGGCACCCTCCAGGCATACTGCATGTTTCTGTATATGGTCCCAGAGGCCAGGTGCCACAGAGTCAGTGCCACCTTCAGTCCAGGGTCTAGGCTGGGCCAGAAGTTGGTGTTTGCCTTGGTCAACCTGGGTCTCAGCCGCTCCACAACTTCGTCAAACATGGCTGGTGGCATCCTCATGAAGTGCTGGAATGCACGAGGGTCTTCGTTATTCTGCTCCACCATCAGCTTGTCATACAGTCCGTACTCGGCTCTTCTCGCGATCCATCTTCGGACCCACACACTTCTTGGACGCCTCCTTTTCCTTGCATAGAACAGGTGAAAGAGCCTGTAGAGGGCTTTGCACTGTTGTAGAATGATGGCGGCTACCAAAAGGAGCGTGCGACAATCCATGGTGGAGGTGACTGGATGCTGAAGAGGTCTGCACACCAGGGCTGCTGGACTGAAAGTGAGATCCAGGTGATTTCCTCCCCCTTTTTATAGGAAATATAGGTTTTCTGCTAGGTGTCCTTCCGCATCCTCGAGACATCCTCCAGACACGCTAAATATCCGAGATACGTCCCTTCTGCGAACGTTTTTTTCCGTTTTAATGCTTTATATGTGAGCTGCATCCGCTTACATCCTTTCTATGTCCATGCTACTAACGCTGCGCAGACGTTCCGTGTCCGTTTCACTTCTTCCCTCTTTCTGTTTTCCGCTGGAGTGGATGCGAGTTGCGCGGATGCACAGCGGATGCCAGAGGATACAGTGGTCGTGTAACGGATGTAGAACGTTTGTTCCCCGTTTGTGTCGTAGATGTAGAACGGACGCTTTGGAAATTTCATCCGCTCAAAAAGTTTTGTGCAGCTCAAACCTTTTTGAGCGGATGAAATCTCAGTAGACGGATGCTGGACTTATAGAACATATGAATCACGCACACAGTGAGTACAGAACGGATGCATCGCATTAACCAACGGATGTCAAGCGTTTATCTCCGTTTTACATCCTCTTTCCATCCGTTGGTGCAGTGTGACATGGGCTTAAAGGGTTTTGTAAAGTTTTGTATAACTCTGCAGGTAGACCATCCGTACCTTAGGTTTTGCCATTCTTTTGTTTTTTGATAGCTTCTGTTAATTCTATCATTGTTATTCTTGCTTCTAATGCTGCTTTAACTGTGTCTAGTACTGCAGGTAATTCCTCTTTTTCTAGATATTATTTTATTTTTTCTTCTGATACTGGGTTTTGATTATATAGTTTAGCATAATAATTCTGAATTATTTTCTTTTTGCCATCATTTCGATAATACAGAATCTCATCATCATCTATTAGCTGAAAGATCATTTTCTTTTCTTTCTCCTTTTTCAATCTATATGCCAACCATCTCTCTGGCTTATTTGTATTTTTTTAAAAAAATTGTTTAGCTCCTTTTATTTTTTAAATTCAACTAATTTTTTTTTTAAGTCCATTTGTATATTCTTTTTGTTGCAGTTTTTAGTTCTATTCTAGCTTCTTGTATTCTTCTTCTAATTGCTTCTGAATTCATCTCTTCTTTTTATTTCTTTTTTCCCACATATGTTATAGTTAGTCCTCTAATATATGGCTTTGCTGTGTCCCATATGTTTTATAAGGAAGTTTCTTCTTTTCTGTTCTCTTTGGAGAAAAAAATCCAGTTCTTTTCCCATGAATTTAATAAATTTCTTTTAATATTGATTGGTTCATTGTCCATTTGGATATTTTTTTTGTCCTCTCCATATAACTTTTATTGAGTTATGATCTGCCCAGGTACTTATTTCAATATTTATTAATTCTGCTGATATCTACTCCATATCAATTCTGGACCAAGACATGTGTCTATTTGAGTAAAATAAATTTTGATTTTTTTCCAAGAGGAATTTCTCACCATACATCTTGAATTCCTAATTCTTCCACCATTTTGAAAAAAGTTTTTGGGAGTATTTTCCTTGATTTTTTTTATATTTTTTTCTGGTTTTATAGTCCAAGTTCTCATTCACTATTGCATTGAAATCTCCCACTATACATACGTTTTCACACTCCATTTCTATTATTTTCTTAGGTAATTTGCATAAAATGACCATTGATTGTTGTTTGCACATATATTGCCACTAAAAGTATCTGTTTATAGTTTATCATTATCTCCACCATCAGAATCTTCCCTTCTTCATCCATAAATATTTGTTTAGTGCTTATTGTCTCTTTTATATAAAGCACTATTCCTCTTTTACTTTGTTGTTAGAGAGAGCTGAATAACTTCCCGATTTTAGGGTATTTCAATACTTCGTTGTACTGTTTTTTAATATGGACTTCTTGTAAACAAATTATGTCCAATTTTAACTTTTTCCTTTTTATTGCGGAGTTCAGTCCATTTATGTTGATTGTATTAATTAATTTTATTAATTTTATTTTTTCCCTCCGTACTTATATATGGGTTTTGCTGCTCTAGTCATTCTTGTTTCTCATGTTTCTCTTATTTCTATTTCCTCCTGATCTCTTGGATCATCCTTTTGTTGTATATCTTTCTCTCCTGTGGATTCTTCTTGATATCTGACCTCCCTTTTCTTTCTAATTTTCTCTTCTTCTTGTGGTCCCAAGTACTGATCATAAAATTGCTCTGCCTTCTCTATTGAATCTAACTTGTGTCTTAGCTCCTGCCAAAGCACCAGTATTCCCTCTGGTATCAACCATGTAAAATTAACGCCCTTTTTAATCAGATGCTTTGTCAAAAACTGATATTCCTTCCTTTGTTCTCTAACTCTTTTTGGTATTTGTTTTAAAACTATTATTTCTTCTATACGCTGCTTCGAGAGTCTAGGAGAGTCCTCCCTATTATGTCATCGAGCTGAGTCTGCCATATAAAAGGCCAGCCTCTAGCCAGGTCCCCCAGCTTTGCCTCAGCTCCTAGTCAAAACGAGCTTTGTGTCTTGGAAGCAGAGTTAAGGATCATAGCTAGCAATTAGCTGGAAAAGGTTGCAGGTTTGATCTCAAGCCTCTGATACACAGCTGCTCCAAGGCTAAAAGTTTCATTCCTGGGTTTCACTCTTCACTCAGGGCTCTTAGAGCCTATAGAGCGACAAAGGTCCTCCAACAATTTCATCAAGGTTACAGGTTTAATCTCAAATCTCTGACACACAGCTGTTCCAAGGCTAAAAGTTTTCACTCCTGGGTTTCTTTCTTCGCTCGGGGCTCTTAGAGCCTATAGAGCGACAAAGGCCCTCCAACAATTTATCCTCCTGCAGGCAGCCATTTTATTACCTCAGCATAAAGCATGAAGCCGGCAGCCATTTTAATTGGTCAGAAACATTGGTTTTTCTTATCCTGTGGCAATATTTCTGAGAGAATTATCCCAGTGAGATCAGGGGACAAATATTGAGGGTTGCTTCCAGCACCTCTTGTGTACCCTTGTTTGATCATGGAGGCCTCCAAGCAGGCAGAGGCCTCTGGATTAGAGACACACACACTCCTGGTCCCGAAGAAAAAAAAAAAAAAAGGAAGAGGTAGTGTGGCCAGTCAGCTCAAATGGAAGCAGTGGCAAAAATTAGGGCCAAAGCCTTCGCTTCAAAGAAAGTTTCCCAAGCTGAATTAAAGGCTGAAAAAAAGGAGGCATGCTGCACTCAAGAGGCAGTTTGCTAAAACTCTGGACCAAATGAGGAGACATTTGCAGCAGGCTTCCCTTCCAATGGAAGCACAGGCTGGCCAAATTGTGGGGCCCAGGGGAGAGGGAGTCCACTCTTCTTCCTTCTTCTATACCCAAACCTGGTCTCCTAAGGTAACAGAGGAGGAAGGGAGTCCCCAAGACCTTAGCAAATCAGGACCCCATTTTCTTCAGGCCCCTATAATTCCACCTCCCAATCAGACTACTCAGGGTAGCATTAGACATAGGTCCGAAGCTACTTTCACTTCCACTGCTGCTGGCCTACATCCTGAAAAAGCCCACTCAGGCAGTGGTTCCTCTGACATTTCCCTAGTAGTCTCTTCTGCCATTCAATGAGGATTAGCACAGGGATCCCAACAGCTCTTTCGCCCTTTGGGAGGTGAACAATATTGGTTCCCCAATCCCTCTTTAGATGCCCCTCCTAGACATAGTGAATACCCTAGACCTCAGGAGGTTGGTAGGCCCTCTACTCAATCTGATAGGGATTATGGGGAAAGGGATTACTCACTCCCCTCAGAGCATAGTCACTTCTCCAGGTCAGAGGAGGAAGAGGGTGAGATCAGAGATCCATATATGTCTGAGGCAGAAAGTTTCCTGCAGGACCAGCCCCCCCCCAATGGAGGTCTTTAAGCCAGCCTTATGTAAACCCCTATTACAGAAGGCCAATTTGACCCCAGAGAAGGTGGCATCTGAACACCAGAGTGATCCTTCAACTCAAGGAGATATTATTTTCTCTAAACCTCTGGTCCACACACAGGTTCTTCCTTCTCTGTTATTTTTGGGCCTTGTTAAAGAACAGTGTGTACCCCTGCTCCTGGCCTAGACCTTCATCACACAATCAGCATTTCTACAATGTAGGACCAGCTTTGGCCTCTACCCTTGCGGTTCCTTCAATGGATGCTCCAGTAGTGGCCTCCTTCTCCTCTGGCAGTCCCATCAAACCAGAGGATGTGCTTAAGCCTGAGGACAAAAGATCAGAGCAAACACTCAAACGTAACCATCAGGCCTCAGCTTGGGCTGTCTGAGCATCGACAGTGGCATCATTTTTTACCAGAGCCTCACTCCGCTGGCTGCATCAGTTACAGGTGTGCCTTCCTCCATCTGATTTTAGATCTCACCAAGATCTAAACAAAATTATTGCAGTGGCTGAATTTAATGGCGGATGCCACTCTGAATTCAGCAAAATTCGCCTCCAGAGCCACCTTGATCACAGCTGGATTATTACTTTGGCTCCGGAACTGGCAATCCAAATCATGCCGTAAGTGGAAACTGGCATCAGTTCCTTATGTGGGTGAGAAACTCTTTGGTGAGGCCCGGGATCCATATTTGACTGAGACCAAGGATAAGAGGAAGGTCCTCTCCTCGACAGGTAAGAAGGCGGATTACCGCCCAACCCCTTCCATCCGTGATCTTTCCGAGCTGAACCCTCCCCTCTCTTCTCCCATCATCAGAGAGCTTCCCTCAACACCAGAAGCAGAGCCCTGAGGTGAATAACCAACAACAACACCAATATATGAGTAGATGACCCTTTCAAGGAGGAGGGGGCTGTGCCTTCCAACGCTCCAAGTAAACACCTGTTCCCCCTTCCTATCGGAGATCGTCTGGCCTTTATTACCAGATTGTATGCCTGGGTTGTCAATCCAATCAGATTGAGCCTGCAACTAGAATTCCTTTCACCTCTTCCAGAGCATTTTGTGACTTGCCCTGTATTGCGGGAGGCTGCCAAAAGGGCCCTAATGGAATCGGCCATCCAACATCTTGTCAATATTAGGGCCATTCAACCAGTTCCTGTGCACCAGCAAGATTGAGGGTTTTATTCCAGGCTTTTTGTGGTTCCAAAGGCATATGTGAGATGGCGTGCCATCCTAGATCTGAAGTTTTTAAACAGGTTCATCCCATACAGGTGTTTCAAAATGCAGACCTTGCATTCCATCCTAGAGAGCATTCGGGAGGGCAACCTCCTCTCTTCTATAGACATTACAGAGGCCTACTTCCACATTCCTATCTGGCATCATCACTGCCAGTTTCTTCATTTTTCTTATCAGTACAGGCATTTCCAGTACCGGGCCTTTCCTTTTGGGCTGTCGTCGGTTCCCAAAGTTTTCAACAAAGTACTGGTGGTGTTGGTAGCTACCCTTTGGGCGGTTCCTGTCAGACTTCAGTGTTACCTGGATGACATCTTAATCCAGGCCATATCATACCAATCTGCCCTACAATCTCCCGTTGGCTCATCTTTCCAGACTGCTGGAAAAGATGATCTCTTGCTTCAGTATTGTCCCATGGGCAAGACTGCACTCACTAACTCTTAAGTGGTTCCTACTCCCCTTTCAACAAGAAAGCACCTGCAACTCTTACTCCAGGGTGCAGATCCTCCCACAGGTTCTGTGCTTGTTCCGCTGGCGGCAGTCTCCAGCGCTTTAGAGGCGGCATCCGTTCAAAGAACTGGACAGATTGCTGATCACAACAGATGCCAGCGTCTAAGGCTGGGGGGGCCATGCTGAACAGCGAGATGGCTCAGGCACATTGGTCATTGGCAGAGCGGTCTTGTCCGATAAATTGGTTGGAACTCAGGGCTGACAGGGGGCCATGTATTGGTGATGATGGACAATGTGGCCCCAAAGGCAAATGTCAACAGACGGGGGGAACTAAGTCCAGGACCTTGATGAGGGAAGCTGAACGCCTAGAGAGTTGGGCAGAGAGAAACTTTCTGTCCATCAGGGCAGATCACATATCCGAGGTCAACAACTCTCAGGCCGACTAACTAAGTCGGAATGTGGTTGATCATGTGAAGTGGAGCCTCCACCCTTCACTGTTCAGAGAACTATCTATCAGGTTTGACACTTCCTCTGTAGACCTGTTTGCATCTCCCCTGAATGCTCAGGTAAGCCGATACTTCACCAGATTCTAGACTCAGGGAGTGGAGGGGGCCAACGTGCTTTGGAGCAGGTGGCCCCCAGGTCTCCTTTCTGCCTTTCCCCCTCTTCCGATCATTCCGGCGGTCATTTGGAAGATGTTGGATGAGAATGCGGAGCTGATTCTTCTGGCACTGTTGAGGTAATTCCCCGTTAGGAGAATGAGTGAATACAAGGAGACATATAGAGAGTAGTGTTGGAATAATACACACACAGTACACAGATACACTGTACAGTGAATGTAGGTTTTTACTTCCAGAAAGGTTTAAGCAAAGTCCAAAATAGGCAATCCAAAAGTCATTCACAGGTTATTCAGTCAGTTTTTCAATCCAGGGATATTCCAGTAACAAAGTCCAGTGTCAAAAACAGTTAAGTATCAGACTTACATTAAATCCAGTAATATCAGTCAATTAGGAAAAATGGAGCAACAGCAATACTTTCCAATAGAAGGAAATAAAGATACATTCTCTTCTAAGACTCAGACTAAGACAACCCAGGTTTTTGGCTCCATCTTATGGCTGTTTGAGAAACCACACCCAATTGCATGCTCTTGCATTCCCTTAAAGAGACAGTATTAAAATGTTTATCCTGGTTTATATATTTCTAACCCAAATACCTGTTAGGAGACTCATATTCCTAACAGGCACCTAATTGGCCCAGGAGACCCTGGTTTGTGGATCTGTTGAACCTATCGGTTGCCCACCATTGGAGAATCCCAGACTCACTTCTCCAGGGAACCCTGGTTCATCCAGAGCCACAATGGTTCCACCTAACTGTATGGTGCTTGATTGGCAACACCTGGGAGATTAAACATTCTGGATCGAGTCATCCTCACTATTCAGGCCTCACGTACATCTTCCACAACATGAATTAACGATGCCACATGGAAGGTTTTCTGCCAGTGGTGCCAGAAGGCAAACCAGGTTCCCACCACAGCATCTGTAGCTGATGTTCTAATGTTCCTTCAGGACAGATTGGTTAAGGAGTTTTCACACAATATTCTCCGGCGCCAGGTGGCGGCCCTATTGGCTGTTATCCACTGGGATCATTTTTCATCCCTGTCACATCACCCTTCTGTGCACAGGTTTCTGATAGAAGCCGTTAATACCCTCCCACCAGGAATCCACAGCTATCCCTCATGGGAGTTACCCAAGGTGTTGCAGGCATTAACAGAATCACCTTTGGAGCCCCTCAGATCAGTTTCATTTCAGTTCCTAACTTATAAGGTAGTTTTTCTGGTCACCATTACTTTGGCTAGGAGGGTGTCTGAGCTTGCAGCTCTATCAATCAGGATCTCTGTTCCTTCCATGGTGATCTCTGTTCCAACAGGATGGTCCTGCGTTTGAACCCCACCTTTGTCCCTAAAGTTAATACCTGGTTTCATAGGGCCCAAGAAATCATGCTATCAGATTTCTGCCCTAATCCTACTCATCATCTAGAACACAACTGGCATAAGCTAGACATTAAGAGGGCTTTACATATTTACATCAAATGTACGTCCACATTCTGGAAAAGGCCTTATTTGTTCCATAATTCAATGGGTTGCAAGGCCTCCCCTCCCACCTTAAGCAGGTGGATTAGATCCTGTATTGCCAAAGCCTACATCACTTTGTCCATTCTGGTGCCAGCTAGACTCACAGCGCATTCCACCAGGAGTGCTGCTACTTCAGCTGCTTGGGCTACTCAAGCTTCACTAGATGAAATATGTACAATGGCTACCTGGGCATCTCTGTCTCCCTTCATTAGACATTACCAAATTGATTCCTTTGCTTCGGCGGATGCAGCTTTCGGAAGAAGGATGCTTCAAAAAGTTGTCCCTCAGATGAAATAAATACCTGGACATGGGCTCTCCTGTGGACTTGTTGGCTTTGGTATGTCTCATCCTGGACTCTCGAAGCAAGGTATAGGAGAATGGGCGTTGGTATAATTACCTGAGAACGGCCTTTCTATCTACACTGCAAGAGAGTCCAGCCCCATCCTGATTATGTCTGGTAATGTTGGGTGCGGGGGTCTTTTCTATGTTTTTTTCAATGTTGTTCCTTGCTTCCTTAGACATTCAGAGTCTGTCAAGTATCTTCACCAAAGCTGGGGGATCTGGCTAGAGGCTGGCCTTTTATATGGCAGACTCAGCTTGATGACATAATAGGGAGGAGTCTAACCATCCTGGACTTTCTTGCAGCATAGATAGGAAAGGGCGTTCTCAGGTAATTATACCAATGCCCATTCTTTCCCGTTATATTTTAGAGAATTATCTCTCGCCCTCTGTGAGATCTCTGCGTTTGTTGCCTTTTTGGTAAATCTTACATGGACCTCTCTAGGAAGCCTATTTTTCATCGCATATCTAGTGTACACCCTAAATATTTCATCTATCTCAGCTTGGATTTTTTCTTTTTTAAAAAAAAGTTTTTTGTTTTTTTTTAAGACAAACATAAACTAACATAACATAAAAAAATCAAGCCATCTTCCACATATGTATGTACAGTGTGTAGTTTGGTTCACAAATTATTTTGTGCATCCACTTCATAGTCATCACTTACAATTACTTGTATGTGTTCTCATATTATCTACCAAATATTCCTAAATACATTGATATCATTATTAATCAATCATTTGATTATATTATTATTCATTCATGTTTTGCAAGATAATCCATATTTTAATTGGTTTATTTTATAACAATTTATATTATCACCCCAAATCTATGCTTTAATTATATTATGATTATGATAAAAATAATACATCTTTATATATTCTTTATATTCTAAAAATCTACATATTTCATTACCATGTTGTATTGTCTAACCATTGATAAAATAAATCCCAAATCTGATCAAATTGTTTATCTTCTTGTTCTCTGATTTCACATGTCAATTTACTCATTTCAGCAAACTCCATTATTTTCTTAATAACTTCCTCCTGTTTTGGTATTTTCTCATTTTTCCAGTCTTTAGCAAATACAATCTAGTTTTAGCAAATACAAAATACAATTGTATTTTTAGCAAATACAATCCAAAGCTGTTAATACATTTACAATCAGATATTTCAATTGCTTCCTGTATATTTTGGGTAAAATTCCCAATAAAAATATCTCTGGTTTCAAGTCTATATGTTTTTTTGTCATTTTTTTCCAACCATGTGTGGATTTTAGTCTTTTAGCATCCGTGCACGTCCACCACAGGTAATAATATGAGCCAGGTATCTGATGACATTTCCAACATTTTTCAGATTTGTTCTTGAACATTCCTGCTATTCTTATTGGGGGAAGATGCCATTTGTAAAACATCTTATACAAATTTTCTTTACATGCTCTTACATTGTCATTTTATAATTTGAGACCACAATTTTTGTCATTTCTCTAAATCAATCCCATATCCAAAATTTAACTGTTAACATATTTAACTGTTTGTTCCTTTTTATATATTACAGGATAAGAAAATGCTTCAATAGTTGATAGCCAGAGTGGAATTTTCAAATAGCATTGTCTTTTAGTCTTCTCCCAGTTTAACCACAGAGCCTCCTGTACATAATGTCTTCCAAAGTACCCCTGTGTTTTAGTTCCTTTGTACCATAGGAAGGCATGCCGACCCAACAACAGATCGTGTCCTTTTAATGTCAACAATCTAGTATTTCTTAATGATATCCATTCCTTAACCCACATCAGATTTGCA
The DNA here is from genome assembly GCA_015471245.1 of Laticauda colubrina. Taxonomy (NCBI): domain Eukaryota; kingdom Metazoa; phylum Chordata; class Lepidosauria; order Squamata; family Elapidae; genus Laticauda; species Laticauda colubrina. Next base: position 356,562 of record BLBF01000095.1, on the reverse strand, counting down.
GCTTGGTTGTACAACACCCAATTTAGCAAACCAAATCCTCCTCTTATTCTAGCTTCTTGCAAGAGTTTTAGTTTTATTCTCGCTTTTTTACCCTGCCATATATATTTAAACACAATATTTTTTAGATCTTCAAAGTTATCTTTTCCAAGCCTAATTGGAATTGTTTGAAACAAACATAAAAATTTTGGATAATATATTCATCTTGATTGTTGATATTCTCCCTATTAATAATAGTTGTAAGTTTTCCCATTTCACCAAATCTATCACGATCTGTTGCTTGAGTTTAATGTAATTATTCTCTTTAAGTGTGCTACATCTTGCTGTCAAATGTATTCCCAAATACTTAATCTTATTTGTGACCTGAATTTTCAAAACATCCTCCAATTCTTCTTTTTGTCTTAATAACATATTCTTTGTCAAAATCTTTGTTTTATCTTTATTTATTTTCAAATCAGCTATCTTTCCATATACATCCATCTTTTCTGTAAGTTTTAACGCTATTTCTTATCGATCTTCTAAAATGAAAGCCAGATCATCTGCAAATGCTTGCAATTTAAATTCTTCCTTTTTAATTTTCATCCCTTTTATATCCTTTTCTTCTCTATTGTTTCTATTTAGCACTTCCAAAGTTAACACAAACAACAGAGGTGACAACTGGCAGCCTTGTCTTGTTCCTTTTCTTATGTCAACAGAATCCATCAATTCTCCCTCAATCATTACCTTTGCCGTTTGCTTATGATATATAGCTTCAATTGCATGGATGAATTTTTTTGCCAAAGCCCATCTGCTCCATCTGTAATAACATAAATCACCAATTCATATTGTCAAAGGCCTTCTGTGCATCTAAAAATATCAAAGCCATTTGTTTTTCTGGATGTGCCACATAATATTCCAAAGTGTCCAAAATTATTCTCCTATTGTCTTTGGTTTGTCCCTTTGGCAGGAATCCATTTTGATCAGGATGCATAAAATTATTTAAGTATTTTTTGAGTCTTTCTGCCAGTATTGAAGCAAAAATTTTATAATCTGAGTTTAGTAGGGAAATAGGTCTATAGTTCTTGATTTGTAGTGGGTCAGCCGCCTCTTTTGGAACAATTGTAATAAAAACTTCTAACCATGATTTGGGTGTCCTCTTCTTTGATATGACTTCATCCATAACTTCTAACAATGGGAGATTCAGTGATTCTTGTAATGTCTTGTAAAATTCCACTGGAAGTCCATCTAGACCTGGTGCCTTTCCATTGTTTTGCTTCTTAAGTGCTTCAGTTAATTACATCATCGTTATATTGCTTTCTAACATTATTTCAATCTCTTTAGGTATCTGGGGTAGGTTAGCATTCTGTAAGTACTGTTTAACTCATTCATCATCAATATTCTCTTGTGTGTATAGTTTCCCATAATAATCTCATATGATTTTCTTCTTCTCTTTACCTCCATAGCAAGCTTGGCCTTGGTCATCTATTAATTGCAATATTTTCCTTGATTCTCTCTCTTTTCTCAGTTTATATGCTAACCATCTACCTGATTTATTTCCATCTTCAAAATAGTTCTGCTTCGCACCTCTGATTTTCTGTGCTAATTCTTCTTTTTCCATTAATCCCATTTTATGTTTAATTGTATCCATTTTTAACTTAATGTCCTTATTCTATGGCATTTTCTGTTACTCTTTTTCAAGTCCTTTATACTCATCCTCTAATGTCTTTTCATAATATTTCTTTTCCTTGTATAATCTATTATCAAGCCTCTGGCATATGGCTTCATTGTATCCCATACATTCTGCATTGATGTGTCTTCTTTTTTATTTTCTTTAAAGAAAAAAGCCAGTTCTTTATCCATTCTCTGTGTATTTTTCTTTTAGTATAGTGTTATTGAACATGCATTTAGACCTTCTTCTTTGTCCTTTCCATTTAATTGTCATTGGGTTATGATCTGCCCAGGTACTTGTTTCAATATCTATTTTTTGGAGATTAGCAATCAATTCTGTTGACATCCATATCATATCTATTCTGAACCATGATAAATGTCTGTTTGAATAGAAGGTATTTTGTTTGGTCTTAGTGTTTCTTTCTCTCCGTGTATCTTTTAAATTTATTTCATCTATCATTTAAAAAAAAGATCTTGGGAGAGTCTTTCTGCTTTGCTTTGTTGTTTTCTGTGTTGTATAGTCCAATTTATTGTCTACTATTCCATTGAAGTCTCCCATCATAACGATATTAACATAGTCCAGTTCAATTATTTTCATATGTAATTTTCTATAAAATTCTTCTTGATTTTCATTTGGGGCATAGATTGCTATCAGGAGTGTTTTCATATTGTTGTCCATTATTTCCACCATTAAGAGTCTTCCAACATCATCCGTATGGATCAATTTTGCTGGAATAATATCTGTGATGTATAAAACCACTCCTCTTTTCTTGCATTGTATCAAAGAAGTAAATATTTTCCCTAGCTTTGGCTGTATCAACAATTGTTCATATTGCTTTTTGATATGTACTTCTTGTAAGCATATTATATCAAATTTTAATTTTTCTAATTTATGGAAAGTTTTCCTCCTTTTAACAGCTGAATTAAGTCCATTTATATTAATTGCAAAAATGCAATAAATTGCATTTATATTAATTGCGATTTTCCCTTTAAAATAAGATACAAAGATAAAAAATAGACTCCAAAAGCAAAAACAAAAACAAATTTCAAAAGGCCAAAGGTCCAAATAGCTATCAAAAATAAACTAATAAGGAGGGGGTTTGTTAAAGTAGAGAATAGCCCAACTTTTTAAAAAAGGGAAACACACTGCACCTGTTTAATTATCCAAGGCTTTTTATTAAGTTCCAAACAATTTTATAACTCTCTTCTCTAGAGACTTATCATCTTCTTTCTGTAAGTTTCAACATCAGACTCCAGCCACTGATAGCAACCCAGAGGAGCACCTGCTCTTCCCTCTATCTTATCAAACAGGCTTTAAATCCTTGAAAAAAAGCCTCCATTCTTTCTCAGCCTTGTCTGATTGAAAAGGAAGAAAAAGGAAACAATATTTCTAAGCTTCTAGAAGTCAAATTTTCCTCTACTTTTTATTTCCTCTACTTTCTTTCTAGTAGTACTTTCTACTACTTTACAAATTTTCCTCTACTTTCACTTTCCCCCTCCTTTCCAAACAAAATGAAATAAAAAATAATTAAAAATGAAGGAAAGACTTTAAAAAAAAAAAAAGGCTAAAAGGGAATCTCTAGCTTAGAATATTATAAAGACAAAAAAGAAAAAAAGAAAAAAAAGAAAAACAGTTCAGTTTCAAAGTAAAAAATCATACATTAAGAGTCCAGCAATAAAAAAAGAAATATTAATTTTGACTTCCTGTTTAAAATCGCCGTTTAATCACTTCTGTCTTTGTTTTTACAAATTTTTTCTTTTCCTTAGGGTGTTCTTTCAAATCTTTTTTTTTTTTTGTAAATTTTGAGTTTTCACAAAGAAATACAAATAAAACATCTTTTTTGAAAGTAGCGTAATCCCGGGGTTACATTTCTTCGTACAGACACAAATTCAATTTCATGCTCATTTTTATGTTCTATTCCATATCTTATTACTGTTTTACATTTTCTACATAACTTCTCCCCTCTTTTAATTTTCTCAATTTTATTTTAATTATCTCATCCCAATTCAAATCATTATATCTATATTTTTTGTCTGTCTTGTTTCAATTTCATATTATCTTTTCTCCTTAAACAAAGTTTCTCCTGTAGTTGCTGATTGGAGTATGACACCTTTATATCTTTTAATTTTGTCCATTAAACTCTTATTTAAGCTTCTATATATACCTTAAAGTTATAGCATTCAATATAATACATAACTTCCATTCGGATTCTGCTTGGTACCTTCTTAAAATACACACTATATTCTTTAAAAAAGATATATGTAGTTAAACAACAATTCAATTATATCATTAATGTTAATATCCATTAAAATCTTAACTTCTTTAACATTACTTTTCAGTTAAATATCATACTTCTATGGGAACAGTTATAAGCTTTTCATAATTAATTCTCCCCCCCATCACTTATATGTTTATAAAACATTAACTAATTAAAATGTTCCCGATCCTTCCTAATTCAATTCTCTCATTTATTTTATTCAAACATTTCACTAGATTACAGTGACTATTTTATCCCTTATTTTAATCATACATTGTTTCCAATTTTCTAAAAATACAATACAATCTTATGTACCTTTACAGAATCCCTTTTTCAGTTAAATTTTCACCCATTTCTCGAAATAGGCCATTTCTCTATATTTTGTTTCTGTCCTTTGTAACTTCTTTTCCTTTCCTTCTTCCCTCTCTTCTCTCTCTTCCCTTTTTACCCCCTTGTCTCTCTACCTCTATTTCTCTCTTTTGTATTCCCCACTTCTGTTGCTTTCCAGTATTATACTTATTTTTTGAATTATTTTTCTTTTCTTTAGTTGTTTTTTTAAGTCTTAAATTCTCCATTCTCTTTCCCCTCTTTCCTTTTTCTTCCCCACATAGAATTACTTGTTCATTAAAGATGGCTTCTTCTTTGTCCCAGTCTTCTTGTTTTGCAGGCATTTCTTATTGTTTCTCATAGTTTCAAATCTCAATTTTTAAGAATTGAAAAATGAAGCCAAAAGAACCTCTCCCTTCTTGTGCATCTTCTTTATACTTTTTAAGTTCCATTTTCAATTCATCCAGAAGTAGTGCCATTGTATAAATTTTTAAACTACCCAATTGATTTTAGTCATTCAAATGCAATAACCGAGAATCCAAAGATCACTAAGTAATCCAAATACACGCAAGCTATTTCTTTTTGCTTTTTTTTTTCACTTTCTCTTCCTTGGGTTCTGCTATTTAGTTGCCAAGTTTCAGTTAAAAAATGTTTCTTTTAGAAGTCTTGTTGAAGTTTTACTGTAGATTCCTTTTAATTCCAGGCAGTCTCCTCCCTTTTTCCGGATCCTGCCCTTTTATTCTTTTTCTCTCCTTTCCTGCTTATAAAAATTTTTTAGTGTCCAGAAATCTTTATTATCCCTTTGACATTTTGTTTTATTTTCATCTTAATTGCTGTTGATGTCAAAGCAGATTTTTTTTTCCGATTTCTTACTTTAGTCTCTTAGTTATCAGTATAGGGAAAGGGAGAGTGGAAAAAAAACCCAAATCTTTCCCTTTTCACTTTCCTTCGCTGCTTCAGAATCTTCTTTCCCTTTTCACTTTCCTTCGCTGCTTCAGAATCTTCTTTGGGAACGGTGTTATTTTTTTTTAGTTTAAATTCCAGGATACCTTAGTTGTTACTTTTGCAATTTAACCCAGTCAGCCAGAATTTTCACTTCTTATCTTCCTCCTGTACATTCTTTTCCTGCCGAGTTCTTCTTTGAGATAGCCATTTCTGATCACCTCTGCAACCGCCTTCGGGAAAGGGAGTAATGGCCAGCTGAGGAGGAGAGATGTGGCTCTCCTCAACCCTGCTGGCAGTCTCCCCCCTCTTCACCACCAGCCGGCTCGGGGCGCTCCAGTGGCGAGCCCAGACCAAAACCGCACACGATCGCGGATTTCTGTCTGTCACCGAAGAAGCTTAAACCGGAAGTGGGTGTTCTTTCAAATCTTAAAATAAAGGAAAACTCTCACCAAACCGGCACACTTTCTCTTTCCATTGTCTTCCATTTCGGAGCTGTCCCAACTTCAGCAGCTTTAATGGCTGCCTCTTTGCCACTGGCAAAAATAACTTCTTCTGGATCTACCAGGGACTTTGTGGTATCCCTGGGATCGACAGGATGCGCTCTTTACATTCACCATCTCTTCGGGACAGTTTAGATCCATTTGGACCATCCAGAAGTAAAGATATCGGTGGCGATCTCGGATCTTCAAGATCGCAAGCCATATCGTCGCAATGCCAGCACCGCCCTGAGCCTGGATTTTTTTCTTTAGGGACCCCCAAGGCCTCCACCAACAATTCTGCCATTATCTTGGCTAGGTTTTCTCCCTTTTCTTCTTCCATATTCTGGAATCTTAAATAATAAACATTCCAATCCATCTCTAATGTTATAATTGTTCTTTCTTTATTTTGATCTGCTAGTGTAAGTCTGTAACCTACCTCTCCCACTCTTTTTTTCTGTTATATCAGCTTTGTGTTATACTTTTTGTATATATTGTTCAGTTTTAACCATCATTTGTTGGAAGTTCTCTATTTTTTCTTCTATTTTCCTTATTCTTTCCTTCATATCCTCATGGAGGGCTTGTATTATGCTTTTTAATTCTGCTTGCATCATTTCTCCTGTTGAAGCATAAAGTCCAAAGTCCTCTGGCCAGCTGGGCTGGATGTTGTAGATGATGATGCTGAAGACAGTGCAGATATTGTTTTCTTTATTTTCGAATCTCTTAGTGTTTATAATCCACCAAAGATTAAAAAAAAATAATCCTGATGTAATCCAACAATTAATCCAACAATGTAATCCAACAAGGATAAAAAATATAAATTGTAATCCAATTTTGATTGTTATCAGTCTTTAGGTCCCTTCTTTTTCTTCAGGTTATTCCAACCTTAATCCAATTTTACACAAAAAAAGGGGGGGGGGAAATCACTAAAATAGTAAATTATAATCCAGATCAGCCCATCAAGCCCCAAAATTCAACCACCTGTTGTTTTATATCCAAAAATAGAGATCACAGAGCAAAGAAAAAATCAGAAAGGAAACCATTTCCCTATTCAGCACCTGTTTTGTTTGTATTGTTTTCAGTTAAGTTCCTACAGCTACACTAAGAAAGAAAAAGAAAAAAACAATAAAGTTTTCAGTGTTCTACTTTCTGCCTTAGTTCTTCATTCTTCAGTCAAAACAAAGTCCTTAACTTTATTCATTCTCAGGCTCTAAAGGTCATTGCTGGAACAATTTCTTCTTTTCCTCTTTTATGTTCCAACTTTCACTTTTGCCTGAAGATGGCACTGTTGCTCTGTTCTCTCTTTTCTTTCTCTTGTACTGTATATCTCATTGTCAGTTCTTAATACAAAGTATATATAGCAAAAAAAGAAAAAAAGTTTCTATGCAATCAATTTGTGATAATCAAAAGTCTCTGGTTTAAAAATATTTTTTAAGATATCCAGTCCAGTTTCCTAAATATTGTCTTTCTATAAGTCCATTAGTCAACTTCCTGTTTCCACAATATCTCTTGAGGCTCTCCTTGCTGCTTCTCTTATAGAGGTGGAAAAAAATTAAAATTCCATCTCTCCCTTTGGGTCCCACTTTCTTCTTTTCTTCTCAGGGGACTCTTTCTTTAATTGATGTTATTAAATTGAAAGTATCTCACCCAGCATGATCACACTGTCCTTTAATTCCTTGCTCTTCTGGTGACTGTCCCAGCTTCAGAGAAGCACACAGTGGCTGCTTTCCCAGCTGTCAGGTTGGAGAACCTTCTCCAAATCAATCAAGTAGATTGTGGGCTCCCTGAGATCCATAGAGTGCGCTCTCACTTTTCATCACCCCTCTGAGGCAATTTAGACACACACACCCTGGCGTCTTGGATTTCGACAATCCCCATGGAGCATCCTGAGGCATGTCGTATTGCCACAATGTCAGCCCTGCATCCCCATTAGGTGTTTTCTTGGGTTTTAATCAAAGTCAGTAATTAAGCCTGAGAAATAATCAATTTACATACTTTTTTTGTGCACTTTAACACTGTATCGAAATAAAAGAATACTACATCTATTCTTTGAAAATGTTCCCACAGTTAACTTCTCCTTGAAAATAATATGCAAGCAAATTCTTTTTCATCAAATTAAGTAAAAAAACAGCAAAAATAAGGATTTTTCTGCACATTCTCTACTTTAGTACTTTTTGTAGTTAAGGAGATCTTTCAAGTATAAACTTGAAAATTAATTAGCATGGGCCTTTTTCTTTCTTTGTTTTAGCTGATTATTACTTAATAATTAATATTAATATTTATTAATATTAAAAGATTATTATCTATTACCCAAAGAATACAGTGATGGCAAGTTTTTTAGCAGGAGCTTCTGTTAATTCTCAAGATTCATTGTACAATGAGTCGGCCCAAGTTGAGGTCTTTTTATGTGTGGGCTCAGTAATTTCAGTAATTGCTCAGGCCTATGACTTTTGAATATGCACATATTCAGAGTGCAGTCACAAAGAATAAAAGCTTTTTATTTTTACCAGGACTTGCTAGTAGTTGTGAGTTTGTATACAAAAGCCTGCTTCAGGAACAGTAAAAGCTAAAGACAAGATGAAAACTAGGTGGCAATTACGTATTTCTACAACAAATTCAAACAAGTATGTACAGCTGCATAATTACCTATTCATGCTCTCAGATATACCCATGCAATCAAATATCTTTTAATTTTATTTATGAAACCACTGTCATCATATCAAATCACATTTTACAATGGCATATAGCAATAGCACTTAGACTTAATAGTGCTTTACAGCCCTCTCTTAGCGGTGTACAGAGTTAGCATATTGCCCCCATCAATTTGGGTCCTCATTTTACCCACCTAGGAAGGATGGAAGGCTGAGTCAACTTTGAGCATGGTGTGATTCGATCTGCCAAATTGCAAGCAGCTGGCTGCAGCAGAAGTAGCCTGCAGTTCTGCACTCTAACCACTGCAGCTCATATCATTTATTATCACTTAGCATAGTCTGATTTTTCACAATGTAACAAAAACAACCACACTTTTTATTTTGAAAGTATCTGGTATAAAGAAAATTGCTTTCCTTTTCCACTTTTCTCCAAATTGCTTCCCTTTTCCACTTTTTCTCCAAAACTTTTCTCCACATTTGTGCAATGAAACCTTTACAACTGCTCTTACAGGAGAACCAAATGAATAAAGTATCCTTTCAGAAATCTCAGCCATGAGGCTTGATTGTATTGACAACTACAATTGGAATTATCTGCTAAGAATTAATAGAGGGAAACATGCAGTGTGGCAGAGAATATGTGGTGGCTTTGTTTTTGTCATCCAAGTTCAGCATACTCTGTGACTCCCAAACCAAATTCACTATGCTCTTGAGTACCAATGCCACTTCCCATAATCCACATCTTATTTTGAAAACTTCCTCAGATACATCAATACAGATTGTAGATGAATTGAACCTCCACAAAGACACAGCTAAAAAACATAGTCATGAAACTCAACACCATCCCATGATATCATTGTCACAGTGGCAGTCTCCTATAAATACTGCCATTCCAAGACTAACATTTTTATAAGACCACCACCTATGACTTTTATTTTGATGGATAGTGTATTCTATAACACAATTGGTGATACTCATGTAGAATATTAAGGCAGGATGTTTTATACCATATAACAGATAGTCCTTGGCTTACAACCAAAATTGAGTCCAAAATTTCCACAAGTGAGTTCTGCCCCATTTTATGATTTTCCTGACACAGTTAAGTAATTAACTTGCCACAGTTGTTAAAGGAATAATAACATGAATCTGGCTTCTCCATTGACTTTGTTTGTCAAAAGGTCACAAAAGGCAATCACATGACCCCAAGACACTGCAATTTATACATAATTTCTAGTGGATAAATGTCTAAATAGTGATTACATGATTGTGGGAATGCTGCAGTGATTATAAATGTGAAAAAATGGTAATAAATCACTTTTTCAGTGCTATTGTAACTTCAAACGGTCACTAAATGTATGGTTGTAAATCTAGAACTATTTGTATGCTGCATAAGCCATTATACTTTGATACATGTATACGTTTAAACCATAATACTTGGGTTTAACATCAATAACTTTCCTTCTCCAAAGTCCAAAATGCAAAACAGTTACCTGTACATATCTGTGAATGTTACAATTTGCTTGTGTATATCTTGTAATCATTTTAAAAATAATTTTTAATTGGAATACCCAGAACTGCTTTACAATATAAGCTGTCAAATTTTCTTTTGATGAGTTAGATTCATTTATAATCTAGATTCCTAGATTATAAATGCTAACAGCCAAGAATTCTGCTAATAGGTATACTATGTCCCCATGTTTAGATGCCTTTTTTCTTCTCTCATGAAAGCAGCTGGTAAAGGTGATAATTTTGCATCTAAATATGGCAGCTCAGTTTTTATACATAACTTGTTATGAATTAGGAGGACCCTTGCTGCCAGAAATTATTAGAATCAAAGCAAATCATTTAATGATTTAAAAAATGGTTATGCACAAAATATTTTATCCTGTCAAATATTAGCCACATATCATTGGTAATTTGACAAAAACTGGGAGTACTTTCACATAGAAATCTCCATTTGATTTGCATAAGGGTTAATTTATCTATATCTTGAGTATCTGCCTCAGTTCAGGCCACAGAAATGAATTATATTTATTTGAATTATATTATCTGCCATTCTTATTCAATTTCCAGCAGTTTTTTATTTGTAATGTGTTTTCCACAGGTTGATAACATAAATGTTTTGTGTACAAGGAAAATTGCCTCTGCCTGTCTGCTTGCTTGCCTGCCTGTCTATATCATCTATTTGTTTCTAGGTCTATCTATCAACTATTTTATGGTCCAAGATAAATGTTCATCAGTGGACCTAATATCAAAAAAAATAAATTTAATTGGATTTTTTTTGTTATCTTTGGATATGGAGACATTTGGAACTTACTGGGGAGACAGAATTTGGCTTCTTTTTCATTCTGACAGATTACATGATTCATAAGCATCAAGATATTAGAAAGGTTTATATTTCATTATGTGACAGAGAAGAATTGCTGTGTGACTCTTATCCCAAAGACACTTTTTCAAAAGAAAATTGGACTTTCTGTGTTTTTTCTCTTGAAAACATTTCGCTTCTCATTCAAGAATGATCTTCAATTCTGATTGAACAGTGAAAACGAAAGAAACTTCTTGGACGAGAAGTGAAACATCTTCAAGAGAACAACACAGAAAATCTGGTTGCCGTTGAAAAAGCACCTTTGGGACAACCATAACCTGGATGACTGAGAATCTCCATGGGTTGTGTTGCTCTTGTAATCACTGTTATCAGAATGTACTGGTGATAGAAATCTCATTATACTATACTTGAAAGAAAAGTAAATCAGGAGTTTTGAAAAAGGAAAACAAATTATTGCAACTGGAACAATAAAACAAATCTGCATGCAATTTAAAGTGTGCATTGTGTGTTTTGCATTATTTATTAAAACTTATTTGTGATTGGCATTTTTCTGACCTACTGCATGAATTTGTTTTGAAAAAAATGAGAAGTAAATTGGGTTTTGATTTGAGTCGAATGTCCCTTAAGCACAGCAAGTTTAGACTATCAGCATAACATGAACATTCTTTTTATTATATTTGTGGAGAAAAATCATTCTCAAAGTTATATAACATATATTTAAAAATTGAGCGCTTGTAACTTCTAGGAGTGAAATACTTCTTTTTTAAGAAGTAGACATCAAAGCACAATTCAGCCTTTTTCATCTTTATATTTAGGCTTTCCTTATATTTTTAAAAGTTATGTGTTAAATAAGTTAATGAAATAAATGAACACTATAGAAAGAAATATTAAATCTCCTAGCACACATTGCTACCTTGTGACCTCACTTTCTCTTGATCTCCATCTCACAGATTGCTGTTGTGAGGGAAGGAACTGAAAATGTTATTTGGAATATCTTGAGTTGATTAAGATAAAAGTTGGATGGTTATTATTCACAGAGGAATATGTCCATTCTTCATATAGTATGTTACCACCCACACTGAGATAAAATGCAGTGCTCAACATTACATGTGTGCATAAAAGATTAAATTATACTTTTTAGGATCTTCCTATGGATGTGGCCCATTTGAATGGAGTTTATATTTAAGAAGATCTTTTTGATACAATAGATTTTATCTTTTGTAAGATTTTCTTTAAGCATTATTTTTATTTCAGCTGGTAAGTGGTGCTTCCATGTGCCTCACTAGTTGATTATTGTGAAGCAGAAAGTGATTTAGACTTAATTATTTGCTATAACTGGTATATGCTTATCATATTCATCTTTTCCTATTAGTCAAAAGGAGTTCAAAAAACCTAATAACAGACTGAATTTAATTCAAAGTGTTCCTAAAAATGGATATTGAGAAGTTATCACTGAAAAATATGAGATAAACATGGTCTCAAAAGCCTGTAGTCATAGGGCTATTGTTAGATACAAGTACTGAACAGGTTTTTTTTAGTAATAAGTTTTCTATACTGTTCGTTAATATTAATATCTGCAAAGAATTAACTTAAACTTTGCTTTTTCCTTAGCCTTAATGCAGCACCTACTCCAGCTTGTAGCAATGTCAGCAATTTGAAAGGCACTCCGGTGGCCACCCCATGTACTCCTCGGCACCTGAGTTTGGTAGAATCCTTCACTAATGTTCGGGAATCCACAACTACAATGACTACATCTTTAGGACTCGTATGGCTACTCAAGGAACATGGGATATCAGCAGCAGTGTATAAACCACAAAGTTGGGATAGAGTGGGTAGGAGCACTCTTCTGAGCACATATTCTCCAAGAATGACTGTCATTCCTTCCACTCCTCCAAACTCACCTATGCAGACACCTTCTACTTCCTCACCATCTTTTGAGTTCAAATGTTCCAGTCTTCCTTATGACAACTTTCTGGCTTCCAAACCAGCTTATTCAATTCTGAAGGAAGTAAGGGACAAAAATAATATCAGAAACAGTGAAAGTCAAACTGACGTGTCTGTCTCTAACCTTAACTTAGTGGACAAAGTAAAAAGATTTGGAATTGCCAAAGTAATAAGTTCAGGGGAAACACAAGCTCTTAAATTAACTGATAAACAAGGACCTATTTTTTATGGATCAAAAAAATCTGGAGGCCTGCTGCCTGAGAGTTTGCCTTTGGGTTGCCCTGCTGTGACAACTGCTATTGGAGGCATTCAATTGAACACTGGCATTAGAAGGAATAGAAGTTTCCCAACTATGGTTGGTTCAAGCATGCAGATGAAAGTTCCATCAACTCTAACCCCTGGAATCCTAATGGGTGGAAAACTTCCCAAGCAAACTAGCTTACAATAAATGGCTTAATATACAGTTGTGCTCATAAGTTTACCTACCCTGGCAGAATTTATGATTTCTTGGCCATTTTTCAGATAATAATATTTCATGATAACACAAAAACCTTTCTTTCACTCATGGTTAGTGGTTGGCTGAAGCCATTTATTATCAATTAACTGTATTTACTCTTTTTAAATCATTATGATTTAAAAAGAGTAAATACATAATGATTTTAAAAGAGTAAATACAGTTGATTGATAATAAATGGCTTCAGCCAACCACTAACCATGAGTGAAAGAAAAGTTTTTGTTCTCTGAAAAATGGCCAAGAAATCATAAATTCTGCCAGAGTATATAAACTTATGAGCACAGCTGTATGTCAAATTTCTCCTTCAAACTTTTTTTTCTTCCATTTGTTATTCAGTTTGACAAATCAACTTGGTGCCTAATTGGAGAAAGTGAAAAATTTATATAGGATGTAAATATGTATTAAATCTATTATAGATGAATCAGGTCACTGTTTTGAACATGTAACATGCTAAAAAATTGAAAAACTTTTGTTTTTCTTTGCACTGAAAAAAGTGATCCTTGCATAGGGAAAAAGAATGATCAATTCTCTAGTTAGCCTGACTTGACATGTCGACAGAATCATTTGGCATGATCATGCTGTCAGAATTGCAGGATTTCAGGATGGGTGGTGAATTCTGTGAGGAATCTTCATTTTTCATGAAGTGTTCATCGTAGCAGTAGCTTAGCATTTTGAGCTTTAGCCTGTGTAGTAAGGAGAAAACATTATACTTCAGGGTCATATTTATAATTGATTTGATTTTTCCCTTATGAAATAAACTTGAAATAATATATATTGAGAAGGATTACTAAGCATGCACTATGCCTCTACTGTTATTTTGTACCATGATCATATTATATATATTTTTTTCAAAGCTGCACTGGTTATAAAGTGAAAATTATTTAAATAAACTTTTGCTGCAGACACGGAAAAATCATGATAATATAGACAAAATACCTTTAGAGTTATTCTGTGCTTTAATGAGGTTAAAATACTAAAATAAATATATCTTTCTTTGGGAGCCAAAGTTATTGAATAAGTTAATAGTTGGCCTCTTTAAACCAAATTTAAATCTGATACAAAAATGCCAAAATAACAAGTGCTTAAAATAAAAGGAATGACATTTGCAGCCACTTCCCACATCTGTAGCCTTTAAGTTACTGAAAGTTAGTAGTTTTATAAACAAAATATAGAACATTATTAGTTTAACTGATGTATCAAGGATATAGTTACCAAAAATTAGGGAATAACAGTTCCAATTTTTGTCCTAAGATTTTAATAGAAAACTTTACATTTTAAATATTTCTTTTCTCAAGAATGATGATTTTTTGTTATCTTGACTTGTCATTGGCTTAATAAGCCAGAATCAAAATATTGATTTGTTACTAATTACAGACAAATCACTGTTCTCCAGCATTTGCAGACAACAGAAAAGTTTTGCTTGACTGAAGAGCATAAATCTGTATTTCTTATTTTTCAACTGTGATGCATGGTTTGCGATTCCAAGTCTCATTCAGACAATGCTTAAAGCAGTCTAGCATGTAGAAGTTTGGAGAGGAGGAGGGAACTTAAAACATAATGGAATACAAAAGGAACTCCACAATCTAGCAGATTCAGTGTCATGGGCTGTCTCTTCATTTTTGAGGAGGTTATATAGGAAGCTCACAAAAGTGATTATGTAAATCATAGATATTTTAGAGTTATTTGGAAGCAATTGGTATATGTAGGTTGTATGAATGCCAGAATTTTTTGTCTTTTAAAAAATCAGTTTCTGTTTATTTATTTAATGCCAGTGCCTCAGTTTTGACATAATTACAATATATTTCAGTTGTCTCAGGCTTTTAATTAAAATACCAATGTATTAGATGAACTGTGTTTGTGTGTGTGTGTATATACATGCATATATACATAGATACATGCATGCATATATATACATATATACATACACACACAGTGGATTATTCAGTACCACAATGAGCAGCGAGCATGTAGATGTAGAAGAAAGAGGATAGTATACGCCACCAATTTTTGCATGTGTTTTCAGACTTCTATTTATTTCACAAATTTTTCAGCATATTGTTATTAGCTCTACTTTCCTTTTGTATGTGCAATTTGCAATTTAATTCCAAAAATGTGACATCTTTTTATCTGGATGTATCTTAAAGAGAACTAATAAATTGATAATTTTAAATAAATGAAAAAAATCATAATGTCTCGAGTACTTTTCATGTATTCTGAGCCCATAATACTATTGTTAAATTAAAAGAAATAAAAAGCAAATAAAACAGGAAGCCTTATTATTATTTATGGAATAAAAATTGGGATAGTATTGTTATTTATCACTCTTACTCACAGAAAAGAGCCAACCATGGGAAGATAAATTATTGCAGTTCCCAAACATTTTTGGTTTTGTGGACTGATGGGTAAGGATTATATGCGCGTGCTCACCAGCCATTTCCACAGCCTGGTTGCAATCCCCACAAGTTGGGGACCCCTGAAGTAGTATATTAAATAGTATGTTTTTCTTTAGAATGACATGTCTGATTAATGAAGGTTCTGTTGTGAATCATCTGTATTTTCTGCTTTTGTTTTCTGAATACTTTTTCTAATGTCAAAAAATACGTAAAATTACAGAAGAATAGCAGAATTTAGCAATCTGTTTTAGTCAAGAAAAGATTTCTGGAAATATTTTATAACAGGGATTTTATTTCATTGCTGGCTTTGGATTATTTTAGAAATCAATTCCAAAAGTTGGCTTTAATTTATTTCCAAAATTTCCAATTTGCCAAAAAATTGTAATAAATATCCAATCATTTATTTTTCTGACATTAAATGGAAAATAATTTGTGCTTTTTATAATAACCTGTTTATATAAAATTAAGTATCCTGAAATTATCTATGTCTACATTGATTTCAAGAGAATTAAATATATTCGAATTGTAGGAATATTTTGTTAAGATCCTGAATTTGCATCTAGTTCTAAACTGTAATTTGTTTAGTAGGAATTTATCAAATGCAATGCTTGAGTTCATTTAATGCATTAAGCCAAAATCAAATAATCCAAACTATGGCTTGCATGATATCTGAGAAATGGGAAAAGAGTATTATCAATATAGACTGTATTTTACCTGCAAAGATTTATGAGATAGCTCCTGAAGAAGTTGTGTAATGATTTCTCAGACTACATAGTCTATATAATTCTGAATCCCATCTGTCCATAAATATCCAGGAAAATGAACTGTCTTTCGAGTTAGCATGAATATGATCAAATTGCCACTGTCATCAGTAAAATTTATTTATTTATTTATTTAATTTGTCGATCGCTTACAAGATACAGGTATAACAATAAGAATAGTTTCAAAAACATGAGACGGATACTTATAAAAAAAAAAAAAGAAACAATAGGACAGAGATGGTAGGCATGATTGCTGTGCTAATGCACGCCCCCGACAGGCCTCTTAGGAAGGGAGTGAGGTCAATAGTAGACAGTCTAAAGCCCATGTCACACTGGCCAACGGATGCAAAAAAGACACAGCGGACGAGCAAAATGTTCCATCCGTTGTTATCCGCTCTCAAAAGGGGCAAAAATTTGCATAACCGGAGCGGATAACACGGATGCGGGGAGGATGCTGGGCGGATGCACAGCGGATGCGGAACGGAAGCCCAGCGGATGAAAGCGGATGGGAGCGGATTGCACAACCAAAGGGCTTCCGGGGGCCTCAGCAAAGCGGACGCGGAACGGATACAGCGGATGCAGAACGGACGCCGAACGGATGAAGCGGATGCACAGCGGATGCACAACAGATAAAGCGGATGCACAGTGGAAGCCTAGTGGATGCACAGCGGAAGCGGAACGGATGCCGACCATTAATTGCGCATGCGGGGGGGAAGTATTACGTAAGCCCCTTGAATATAAAGGAAAGCAGCTCACATGTGGCCAGCATTCCGAGGAAAGACCTGCTGCTGGACACTTCGAGTTCCTTGCCTGCCCTGCCAGCCTGCCTTCCAGCCAGCCTTGGTGCCAGCCTGCCTGCCTGCCTGCCTGCCAGGCTTCCTGCCAGCCTTCCTGCCAGCCTTCCTGCCAAGCTTCCTGCCAGCCTACCTGCCAGGCTTCCTGCCAGGCTTCCTTCCAGCCTTGGTGCCTGCCTGCCAGCCTTCATGCCTGACTTCCTGCCAGCCTTGGTGCCTGCCAGCCTCCCTGCCAGCCAGCAACCCCACAACCATGGGGAGGAAGCGAAAGCCTCAGCAACCTGACGCCATCCCTGGCAAGAGGGACAGGGCCAACCTCCCCCCCCCTGCCCCTGACTCTGCTGGTGCTGGTGCTTCTGCTGAAGCTGCTCCTGGCGGTGGTGCTTCTGCTGGTTCTGGGGCTTCTGCTGGTGCTTACTCTGTTGAAGCTGCTCCTGGTCCTGCTTGTGCTCCTGGACTTGCTGGCCCTGCTGGTGCTTACTCTACTGCTGCTGATCCTGGTCCTGGTGTTCCTGCTGCTGCTGCTGCTGCTGCTGCTGACGATGCTGATGCTGATTATGATCCTGCTGGTGAAGATGATGATGATGATGATGATTCTGCTGGTGCTGCTGCTGCTGCTGCTGCTGGTGTGGAGGAGCAGCCCCTACTACCTGGGAGCCCCTCTGATGAGAGCCCATCTGGTCCAGTCAAAGGGAGGAAGAGGCGTATGTGACAATGGGAGAGGAGGCAATACTCCATTGAGGAGGCGCACGAGGATGAGGTGCTGGAGTGGCTGAGAAAGAACGACTATCTGTGGCGGAAGGGACACCGACTGTACAGGGACACCAAGCTTAAGCAGGCTGCTTGGAGAGAGAGGGCGGAGAGAATGGTTACACTTCGGAGGTGCTCCTCGGCTGGTGGAAGCACATGCACACCTGGTACGGGAAGCTGCACCTGAAGAAATCTGGCCAGGCCACTGTGAAGCTGACAGACAGAGAGACCTACGTCATGGCCAGGTGCAGCTTCCTGGAGGGTGAGGTCTGCCACCGAGGAGCACCAGCAGCCCCTCTCACGACCCTCTCTCTCTGACAGCCTGCTGCCACCCAGTCCTCTTCCGGCCGAGAGTCAGTCCCTGTCTCCAGGCAGGTTTCTGTGGAGCATGCCATGGCGGAGAAACCGCGGACAGGTGTGGTAAGCGTGGTGGAGTGTGTAGAGGACTCCCTGGTGCGGTGGGAGAAAGGAGATATCGAGTCCACCACACTCCTAGGCGCATACACCACCCACCAGCTCTGCCTCCGCAGAAAGGCAGAGAGCCGGACAGCTGGAGGGGCAGAGCCACAATGTCCTGCTGGAGATCAGGGACACCATCCGCACCAGCATAGATCTCCTCTCTCAGCTGGTCCACACCGACTCCTCCTCCTCCAACCGCAAGCCCTTCCTTACCTATGTCAACCAGAGCCTCAAGGAAATGGCGGATCCACAGTACCAGCAGGTGAAGGACCGGATCACCAAGCTGCTTCACAACCCTCCAGACCCAGAGGAACCTGCTCCCACCCAGTCCAGGCCTGCTCCTCCACCCCAGGTGATGTCCCTCCCATTCCAAGGCTTCCCATAGCCCCTCACCTACCAGGGCTACGGCTACCAGGAGGTTCAGCAGCACAGGCAGCAGCCCTTCCCAGTCCAGGCACAGAGTCATCGGGCGACACCATTGCCTCCTGTTTCACTGATGCCACTGATGCCACCCACGCCAATGATGCCACCGACGACAGCGATGCCACCCACGCCAATGATGCCACCGACGACAGCGATGACACTCACTCCAGTCCTCACCCAGCTGCAGAGCAGACAGCCCCACTACACTACTCCTTCCTCCACCCCACAGCCAAGCCCGACCTCAGTACATCTGTCATCAATACTGGGGCTGACACCCCAAGGCATGGAGGAAGGACCTCTCAGCATCACGGGGCTGAGCCAGCTGTCCGAGAGCTTTCTCAACACACCGTCTCCTGTTGTCCTCTCGAGGCCAGGCACTCCAGCACCACCCACCACCACAGCACCTGGACCCTTCACCCCTGAGACTGGGAACACTTCCAAGTGACCAAGAAGAGTGCCAGAGACCGGCTAGCTGGCTACCTGTGGACTTTATTTGGACACTTGACTTGGGTCATTTTTTTTTTACAGCTTGTTGTTCAATAAAGTTTATCTTTGATTCACACACTTTCATTTGTTTTTTTAAAAAAAGTCTTGGTGGAAACTTTTAGAATTGGCTTAAGCCTTTGCATGCTTGTGGGATGGGTTAAGATAGCAGTGGGGTGGGCAGGGATACCTGTGGAATGAGCAGGGATACCTTTGGGATGGCTAATAGCTGTGGGATAGATAAACCTCCAGTGCAAGCATAGTGGGATGGAATAGTCTACCTTCCCAGGTGCCACACCTAGGGCCCTTTTTTATCAATAACAATGTAAGCATTGATCCACACATTTGAACACAAACACAACTCTTTATTAAACGCCCTGTTCATTGTTAGGCCCACCCAACATACATGGCCCAATCTCATCCGTGTGATGAGACAGGCTGAAGGAAGCATCCATTAAGCATCTACCATCCTGTCTTGCCACTCCACCGCTCCAGCTGGGGAGTTGCACCAGTGTTTCAGGAGGTTGCACTGCTTCTTCCCTTCCCTTGAGGCTCTGTTGTGGCCTTGCACATCCTGAGTGTCGATCAGGTTTCGCCCTTGCCTCCATTCCTCAGGCTCCATGTCCCCATTGCCTTGTTGATGGTCCACGAGCCTGTTCTGCAAGACTGGGTAGCGGGTGCGCATGAGATTGTGCAGGATACAGCAAGCTTCCACGATCCTCCTCACGGTCTCTGGGCGATGCTGCATGGTGGTGAGAAGTACCTGGAACCTGTTGGCCAGGATGCCAAAGGTGTTCACCACCCACCTTGCCCTGGACAGCCTGTAGTTGAAGATCCTCTCTTCACGGGTCAGGAGTCTGGAAGTGTATGGCTTCATGACGTAGGTTCTGAGGGAGAAGGCGTCATCTCCCACGATGAAGTAGGGCACATCTTGCGTGGCGTTGGGCAGGGGGTCTGGATCTGGGAAGCCCACGATGAGGTTGCCTTCCAGCCCCTTCTTGAGGTGACTGGCGTTGTATACCTGGGCATCTGAAGATGAGCCGTAGCCTAAAGCATCGATGTACATGAATTTGTAGTCAGCATTGACCATGGCGAAGAGGACGATGCTGAAGAAGCCCTTGTAGTTGAAATAAGTGGACCCCGACTTGGCTGGAGCTTTGGAGGCCACATTCTTGCCATCTATGGCTCCAACGGTGTATGGGAAGTTCCACCTCTGATACCACTGCTCTGCAACTTTCTTCCATCCTTCTTCAGTGGAGGGGCACTGGAGGAGCTCCTCCTTGTATTCTTCGATGATGGCCTGCACCACTTCTCTGACCACAATTTTGATGGTGTTGTGTGGCACCCTCCAGCCGCACTGCATGCTTTTGTAGGTCGTCCCTGAGGCCAGGTGGCGCAGAGTCAGTGCCACCTTGAGCCCAGGTTCCAGGCTGGGCCGGAAGTTGGTGTTTGCCTTGGTCAACCTGGGTGTCAGGCGCTGCACAACTTTGTCAAACATGGCTGGAGGCATCCTCATGAAGTTCTGGAACGCCCGAGTGTCTTCGTTCCTGAGCTCCATCATCAGCTTGTTGTACAGTCTGTACTCTGCTCTTCTCCCGATCCATTTTCGGACCCAGACGCTTCTTGGCCACCTCTTTTTCTTCCCATAGTAGAGTTCACAGAGCCTATAGATGGCTTCGTACTGTTGCAGAAGGATGGTGGCTGCCAAAAGGACTGTGGTACGATCCACGGTGGACATGACTGGATGCTGTGGAAGAGGAAGAGTCAGATGAAGGCTGCAGAGGTCTGCACAGGTGGGCTGCTGGTCTGAAAGTGAGATGCAGATGAGTTGCTCCCCCTTTTTATAGGCAGTATAGGTGTCCCTTTGCATCCTCTAGGCATCCTCTAGGCATCCTTAATATCTGAGATAGATCCCCTCTGCAAATGTTTTTTCCACTTTAAACGCTTTGTTTCCGTGCTGCATCTGTTCTGCATCTGTTCTGCATCTGTTCCGCGTCCGTTCCGCGTCCGTTCCGCTTCCTCCCTGCGTCTGGGCAGATGCGAGTTGCGCGGATGCGCAGCGGATGCCAAGCGGATATAGCGGATGCGTAACGGATGTGTAACAGATGCGTAGCGGATATGTAGCGGATGCAGAACGGACTAACTGGATACATTTTCCGCACAAAAGTTTTAGGCAGCACAAAACTTTCGGAGTGGATGAAACGTCCATAAACGGATGCTGGACGGATAGAGAGGAAGCCAAACGGAGGCAGTGAGTACATCGCGTTTTCGAATGGATGGCAAGGTTTTTTGTCCGTTTTACATCCTCTTTGCATCCGTTGGTTCAGTGTGACATGGGCTTAAGGTTAAAGTTTTTGGGGTTTGGGGAAGAAACCACAGAGTCAGGTAGACTATTCCAAACATTGATCACTCTGTTGCTGAAGTCATATTTTCTGCAATCAAGTTTGGTGCAGTTAACCTTGAGTTTGTATCTGTTGCGTGCCCTTGTATTGTTATGATTGAAGCTGAAGTATTCGTTTGCAGGTAGGACATTGCAGTGTATGATTTTATATGCTATATTTAGATTGGACCAAAGGCGGCATAGTTCTAGATTTTCTAGATCTAGAGTTTCAAGACTGATGGCATAAGGTATTCTGCAATGAGTAGAGGAGCGGAGAACTCTTCTTTTGAAATATTTCTGGATTTTCTCAATTGTATTAATATCAGATACATGATATGGGTTCCAGACTGATTAGCTGTATTCAAGTATAGGTCTAGCAATTTTTATTTTTTTTTGGTTAAGTTTTATTGATTTTTAAGGACAAACAAAAACAAACAAAACATAAAAACATCAACTTTCTTCCATAAGAGTACAAACAGTGTGTCGGTTGGTTTACAAATTTTTTGTGCATCGATTTCATAGTCTCAATTACAGTTACATTACATAATAACTCATATTATCAATCAAAAATTGAATATCCTAGTATTATTATGAATCAGTCATTTGACTATAATTTTGTTCATTCATACTTTGCGAGATAGCTATACTTTACTTAGTTTATTTTATAACAATTCATATAGTCTTTCCAAATCTATCCTAAAAGCATTTTATATATGTAATAATAATAATAATAATAATAATAATAATAATAATAATAAAAGAAATACATCTTTATATATTCATTATTTTCTATAATTCTACATATTCTATTACTATATTTTGTTATCTAGCCATTGATAGAAAAGGTCCCAAATTTTGTAAAATTGTTCGTCCTCTTGTTCTCTAATTTCAAATGTCAATCTACTCATTTCAGCACATTCCAGTTTTTTCTTGATAATTTCCTCCTGCAATGGTATTTTCTCATTTTTCCAATTTTTAGCAAATACAATCCTAGCTGCTATTAATACATTTACAATCAAATACTTTAAATCTTTGCTGTCTGTATCAGGTAGAATTCCCAATAAAAATATCTCTGGTTTTAAATCTATATGCTTTTTAGTCATTTTTTTCCAACCATGTGTGGATTTTAGTCCAATATTTTTTTGCATTAGCACAAATCCACCACATATGGTAATATGAGCAAGATACCTGATGACATTTCCAACATCTTTTGGATTTATTCTTGAACATTCTTGCTATTCTTGTCGGGGGAAAATGCCAACTGTAAAACATCTTTTACAAAATTTTTTAAAATGCTGTTGACATTGTCATTTTATAATTTTGAGACCACAATTTTTGCCATTTCTCTAGATCAATCCCATATCCAAAATTCTTCCCCCAAGCAATCATTGTTTCTTTAACTTGTTCTTCTAGTTTAATTTCTAATAAATATCCATACAATTTTTTAATCACCTTTTCATCAGTACCTGTCAAAATCTTATCTAAATCAGTCAATTTATTATAGAAACCTTCTATTTTAAAGTCTTTTTCATACCTTGAATGTATTTGCGCATAAGAAAACCAATTCATCTTTATACCTTGTTCCTCTAGTTTTTGCATAGATTTAAGTTCACCCTTTTCATTCAAAATTTCCCCATATTTAACTGTTTGTTCTTTCTTATATGTTATAGGATAAGAAAATGCTTCAATAGTCGAAAACCAGACTGGAATTTTCAAATAACATTGTCTTTTAATCTCCCAATTTAACCACAGAGACTCCCATATATGATGTCTTCTAAAATAACCTGTATTTTAGTTCCCTTATACCATAAA
The DNA here is from genome assembly GCA_015471245.1 of Laticauda colubrina. Taxonomy (NCBI): domain Eukaryota; kingdom Metazoa; phylum Chordata; class Lepidosauria; order Squamata; family Elapidae; genus Laticauda; species Laticauda colubrina. The sequence goes on along the minus strand of BLBF01000095.1, from coordinate 333,225 downwards.
AAGGCATGCCACGCCAACAACAAATCACGTCATTCTTAGTGTCAACAATCTAGTATTTCTTAATGTTATCCATTCCTTAACCCATGTCAAGTTTGTAGCTTGGTAGTACAACTCCTAATTAGGCAGACCAAATCCTCCTCTAATTCCAGCATTTTGTAAGAGTTTTAACTTTATTCTCGCTTTCTTACCTTGCCATATATATTTCAACATAATTTTGTTTAAATCTTCAAAGTAGTCCTTTCCAAGCCTAATTGGTATTGTTTGAAACAAATATAGAATTCTGGGTAAAATATTCATTTTGATTGTTGAAATTCTCCCTATTAGTGACAATTGTAGGTTTTCCCATTTCGTCCAGTCTAGTGCTATATGTTGTTTAAGTTTAATGTAATTGTTCTCTTTAATGTATTACATCTTGCTGTCAAATGTATCCCCAAGTACTTAACCTTATTCATGACTTGAATTTTCAATACATCTGCCAATTCTTCTTTTTGTCTTAGTAACATATTCTTTGTCAAAGTCTTTGTTTTATCTTTGTTTATTTTCAGGCCAGCCACCTTGCCATATGCCTCTATCTTTTCCAGTAGTTTTGGTTCTGTTTCTAGAGGTCTTCTAAAATAAAGGCCAAGTCATCAGCAAAAGCTTGCAATTTAAATTCTTCCTCTTCTAGCAAATGTTTTGTATGCTCTAGTTAGTAGTGTGATATTGCCAGAGAAGGATTAGATTAACAACTCTTAATGCCTTTTTGGCTATGTAGTTACAGGGGCTCTTGCACTTAGATCATTTGAGATGAATACTCCAAGGTCCTTGACAGAGTTTGGATCCTCAACAAGGTCTTGACTATTTAGCTTGTATTTTATTTTCTGATTTTTTTTGCCAATATGTAAGACAGAGCATTTATTTGTTGAGATTTGAAGTTGCCATTTTTTTGACCATTCTGATACATAGTCAAGGTCTTTTTGGAGGGTGGTAGTCTTGTCTGTGGTGTTGAATAGCTTTACATCATCAGCAAAGAGAATGCAATTGCTTTTAATATGATCACAGAGGTCATTTATGTAGAGTATGAAGAGAGTTGGTCCTAAAAGACAACCTTGGGGGATACCTCTGTTGACAGATACAGAATTTGATAGGACGCTCCCAATTTTGGCCATTTTTATTTGTTTGACAAAAATGCTTCTATTCAGTTATATCGGTGTCCAGAGATACCATAAGATTTTAGTTTTAGTAGTAGTTTGTCGTGTACCACTGAATCAAGTTGTGTAGTCTATATGTTTTTGCAGAGTAAAAGTTGCAGATTACAGGATAGGTTTTTTTTTCTGAAATCGAATTGTTTATCAGAGAGTAGGTTGATTGTCTCTAAGTGGAGGATAATGGATTGGTTAATAATTGATTCCATGACTTTACAGGTGACGCAGCATAAGGAGATTGGTCTGTAATTGATCTATAGGCTGCGGTCTTCCTTTTTGAAGATGGGGATGACCATGGCTTGTGATGATAGTTTTGGCAAGGAGCTGGTCCTGAAAGAGTTTTCAAAGATTATGCTTAGATGTTCGGCTATGGCAGTGGATAGCTTTTTAAAGAAGTAGGCACATATTCCATCTGGTCCCAATAGATAGGGATTGTTTTAGAGTGCACAGTGCTTTTTCAACAATGTTGTCTGTAAAATCGATATGTATTAGATCATTGTAGTTGTCTGTGGTTTGACTAGGAAGTACTGGGCTTGATCCATTGCTGTTTACAAATACTGAGCCAAAGAATGTGTTAAAGAGGTTTGCTTTGATGATGTTGTCATTGCAGTCTTTGCCATTAGGTCCTTTCAGAGGTGGGATGGACCTTGAGTCTTTTAGTTTGTTGTTTACAAAATTGTAGAAAGCATGGGTGGAATTTGTGCATAGAAGGTTTTCCTCTTGTTTAATGTGATAGTTAATATGTTCAGTTTTTATCTGGTGGCATAGATTTTTGTATCAGCTTTTGAAATTGGTAACGTGACCAGATTTGTTTTTTTGCCAAAGTGATCTCTTTTTGGATTGAAGCTTATTGTTATGGGTAATCTGTTTTTCCTGGTTTTTGGAGTTGTTATTGATATGTGTAGTTTGGTGGCTCTTTTGATTTCTAGTAATATGTTGTCATGGTCTTCAACAGTATTGTATCTAGTGAATAGAAATTGCCAATCAAAGGAAGAGAGATCATTAATTATAAGATCATAGTTGTCTTTTTTGAAGTTATAATTGGCAATTTTGTCATTGTGATGATTTTGTAGGTTGAGACAAAAGTCAATCATGTTGTGGTCACTGTTGGAAAAGGTTTCTTTAATTTGTATTCCATAAATTGAATTCAAACTATTGCAGAAGATGAGATCGAGGCAGTTGTTAAGCCTAGTATTGTTGGTTACTAGTTGTTCCAGTCCCAGATTTGTTACAGCATTGTAGAAGGTTGCATGTGTGGGTTCAGTTGTACATTCATTTAGAGTCCAGTTAATATGAGGTAGATTGAAGTCACCAAGAAAGATAAAAGTGTATGGGCAGGATGCTGCCCATTTTAGTAGTGCATTTAGCTTGTTTACATGTTCGATGTCATAATCTGGCTCTGTAACATGGTAAGAACCGAAATATGATATTTAAGGTCAGTTCACAGATAATGGTGTCAGGAAGAGCAAGCTCTTGGTAACTTGGATGTTTTTTAGATGTAAGGACTTTTTATAGAAGATAGCAACACCACCACTAAGATAGCAACACCACTAAGGATTTCACAATCAGATCAGTAAACATGGTAGTCAATTATTGGGGTAATGGAATCAGAGAGAGATGCGTTGAGCCATGTTTCACAGACAAATATGATGTCGAATTTAGCCATATTTAGTAAGAGGAGAAATTCAGGTATTTTATTCACAAGGCTTCTTGCATTTAAAGCCAGTTGTAGTTTGAATTGAGGTAGTTGGGAGTGTGCGTGCCTAGTCTTGGGTGATGATGGATTGGTTGAAGTAGGGTTAGATGCTGAGTTGTGGGTTTTGTGACTTTCTTTTGATACAGTCTGCACAGTAATCAATGTACAGGTCCTTCTCTTCATTGTCTAGATGATTTTTGAGTTCTGTGTGGAGTATACGGGAGCTGGCATGTTGCTGTAAGGTTAGGTCAGGACAAGATCTGAGGTTTTTATGGTTGGTGTTTTTGACGAGTGAATTTTTAGTACAAATGAATTTATGTTTGCTTAATTCATTTTTGCAAATGACCCTGCAGAAGCATGGGGCCACAGAGCTGTCTCTCTTTTTTTAGCTCTGGGCCAATGCGGGAAATGTCAAGGATTTCATCAGGGGAGATTGTTGATGCTTGATAGTCACTGATGATGTTGTGGACAATTGTGATATCATTGTTATTGATGTCCTTTAGACCAAATAAGATGGTGTTAGGACGCTTTTGTTCACACTCGACAGCTTCTCTGACAAGGATTGGGATATCATTATTTGTTGGATTTATGGGTTTTTTTGTGTTAGATTGCAGTTATTGGTTTGTAGTTATTGGATGTTCAAGTTTTTGTGTTATGTCTTTTTTTTCAAGATTAGTTCATCTTTCATTGAAAGTGTCCAGGGATGCTACTATGGTGTCAATGGATGATAGTCATGTTTCTGTGGAGTGAACTCTTTCAAAAAGGGCTATATGTTTGTCCAATTTGGGTTTGCATGATGGACAGAAAAATGGAAATGCATAATTGGATGTTTCTAAGAATTGAGTCATTTGCTTGGGTAATTCCAGGCCATCATGATGAGCATATTTTTCATATAGAGAACATTTGATGGAATTTTCATTAACCTTTAGAGTTACGAAGCATATAAAGCATGTGCAGGAGTCTTGTGGTTCATTGGTGGGGATTTTCTTTTCTTTAGGTTGTGGTTTGGTATTAGATTTTTTTACTGGCATGGTGGGTTTGTTGATTAAATTGCTTAATAAAACAATTTTGGGTAATCAATATAGCCAATATCACGCTAATTAATCAATTACAATAATCTCTCTAGTCCAGTAATTATGCTAAGCAACAATTAGCCTAATTAATTAATTACACTAATTGTTAAATACACTGTTCAATTAAATTCGCTAAATCACTAATTTTACTAATCAATTAAATTACATTAATCCTGATTTTTTACATTAATCAGTAATCACACCATTTGCATTAAACACTCTAATCACACTGATCAATTAAAACAATAAATAAATTAAACAATTGATAAATTATTTTTAGAAATTGATTATTGAATCATTGACCATAGGTATTGAGGTAGAATTAGAAAATGCCTTTTTAAAATCTCTGGTTGAATGTTGAAATTCTCTCTTTGGGGGGGGGGGGGAAACAGCCTGTTTCTATGGAGATGACTGATTTAAAGTGTTTGCTGGATTTGCATTTTGTTATCAAAAAGGGGTGAATCACAACCCGTTTCTTCCTCTCAAAGAAAAGATTAATGACTTTGGAGCTAGCAGGCAGATTGTTTCAATGGAGGTGAAGGAATGCAAGAGATTATTTTTTATTGGTTACTTCCTGTTGAAGAACAGAGGAAACCAACTATTCTTCTCTCCCTTTTGCGAGCAGACTTTGATTCAGCAGAGACAAACAGAACAATTCACAGGGAGGCAACAGGAAAATTTTTGTTCTTGTTTTCCCTTGATGAATGGAATTTCTGGCCCCCTCACGGTCAATTTAAATACACTTTCAAAGTTTGTTGCTTTTAAGAGAAAGAGGCACGTAGATAGTCTTGCACTGGCAATTCAAACAGTTTATATTTTTACTATGTAGACTCAGATTTGTATTGAGCATTCGCTCCTGGCTTCAATATACTTCTGCATCTATCACAGGAAATAAAATTGCTTCCAATCTTCACAGGAGTTCGTTATAACAATACTTCCCTACTTATTGGGAGTCCAAAGTTACTGTCCTTTTAAAGAGGGAGTCCAGATTAGTAATTTGGTGAAGAGGGAAGGAGGGGTGGCGGTGGTGGGGGAAGCAGTCTGTTTCACACCATGGCTGCAAACGTCTGAAGACCAACTCACAGCTCCCGATGCTCACCGCCCTGCAAGGAGGGGATGAATCTCACCATCTCACCGCCCTGCAAGAATGCTCGTTCAGCCCCCGGTACTGGCGAACCCCACCGCCTTACCTTCTAGTAAGGATGGGTCGAATTGCAGATCGTTGAGCGCTTTTGAATAGAGTGCTTTTGAATTTAGCACTTTCCAAGGAATGAGCTCTTTTCTGGTGTGCTGGCCAAGGATGGGAGGAATCAGAGATCACTAAGTACTTTTGAATTGAGTGTTTACTGAGGAATGGAGCTCTTTTCTTGTCATAGAATGAAATATCTGTTGATGTCTACTGAATTAGAACCTAATGATTGCTCTCAGAATGGAAATGTTTTCTCTTAATGATTCATAGGAAACACTGTAGGGCTTTTCTCTTAGGTTGATTTTGAATTGCTAAATTTAAACTACCATTTTTAAAATAAGCACAGTTCATCAATAACCTTCTGGAAAAGTAATATACCATTTCCTTCATTTATGTCATTTCTGTGCTACAGCTACAATATCAAAGACAGTATATAATTTACAATAATATTCAAAAAATGCAAAACACTATAAGAAATAAAACGGACTAGTAATTTACTTTAAGCCCATGTCACACTGAACCAACGGATGCAAAGAGGATGTAAAACGGACAAAAAACCTTGCCATCCGTTGGTTAACGCGATGTATCCGTTCTGTACTCACTGCCTCCGTTTTGCTTCCTCTCTATCCGTCCAGCATCCGTTTATGGACATTTCATCCGCTCCAAAAGTTTTGGGCTGCCTAAAATGTATCCAGTTGCGCGGAAAATGTATCCAGTTCGTTCTGCATCCACTACTCATCCGCTACACATCCGTTATGCATTCGTTACGCATTTGCTATATCTGCTAGGCATCCGCTACACATCCGCACAACTCCATCCGCCCGGACGTGGGGAGGAAGCGGAACGGATGCAGAACGGATGCCTAGTAGATGCAGAATGGAAACAAAGTATTTAAAACTGAAAAAACGTTCGCAGAGGGGACCTATCTTGGATATTAAGGATGTCTAGAGGATGCCTAGAGGATGCCTAGCGGAAAACCTATACTGCCTATAAAAAGGGGGAGCAACATGCCTGCATCGCACTTTCAGAACAGCAGCCCAGCGGTGCAGACCTCTGCAGCCTTCATCTGCCTCTTCCTCTTCCACAGCATCCAGTCATGTCCACCGTGGATTGTAACAAAGTCCTTTCATCAGCCACCATCGTTCTGCAACAGTGCAAAGCCACCTGCAGGCTCTGTGAGCACTACTACGAGAAGAAAAGGAGCCACCGAAAAAAAGTCTGGGTCCGAAGATGGTTCACCAGAAGAGTAGAGGACGGACTGTACAACAAGCTGATGGTGGAGCTCAGGAGCAAAGACACTCGGGCGTTCCAGAACTTCATGAGGATGCCTCCAGCCATGTTTGACGAAGTTGTGCAGCGGCTGACACCCAGGTTGACCAAGGCAAACACCAGCTTCTGGCCCAGCCTGGAACCTGGGCTCAAGGTGGCACTCACTCTGCGCCACCTGGCCTCAGGGACCTCCTACAGGAGCATGCAGAATGGCTGGAGGGTGCCATCCAACACCATCAGCATTGTGGTCAGAGAAGTGGTGCAGGCCATCATCGAAGAATACCTGGAGGAGCTCCTCCAGTACCCCTCCACTGAAGAAGGATGGAAGAAAGTTGCAGAGCAGTGGTATCAGGAGTGGAACTTACCACACACCGTTGGAGCCATAGATGGGAAGCACGTGGCCTGCAAATCTCCAGCCAAGTCGGGGTCCACTTATTTGAACTCCAAGGGCTTCTTCAGCATCATCCTCTTCGCCATGGTCAATGCTGACTACAAGTTCATGTACATCGATGTTTAGGCAACAGCTCCTCTTCAGATGCCCAGGTATACAACACCAGTCACTTCAAGGAGGGGCTGGAACGCAACCTCATCGTGGGTTTCCCAGATCCAGAACCCCTGCCCAACGACACACAAGATGTGCCCTACTTCATCGTGGGGGATGATGCCTTCTCCCTCACAACCTACCTCATGAAGCCCTACACCTCCAGACTCCTCACCCGTGAAGAGAGGATCTTCAACCACAGGCTGTCCAGGGCATGGTGGGTGGTGGAGAATGCCTTTGGCATCCTGGTCAACAGGTTCCAGGTACTTCTCACCACCATGCAGCATTGCCCAGAGACCTTGAGGAGGATCATGGAAGCTTGCTGTATCCTGCACAATCTCATGCACACCCGCTACCCAGTCTTGCAGAACAGGCTCGTGGACCTCCAACAAGCCAATGGGGACATGGAGCCTGGGGAATGGAGGCAAGGGCGAAACCTGATCGAAACTGAGGATGTGCAAGGCTCCAACAGAGCCTCACATGAAGCGAAGAAGCAGCGCAATCTCCTGAGACACTGGTGCAACTCCCCAGCTGAAGCAGTGGAGTGGCAAGACAGGATGGTAGATGCTTAATGGATGCTTCCTGCAGCCTGTCTCATCACACGGATGAGATTGGGCCATGTATGTTTGGTTGGCCTACAATGAACAGGGCGTTTGATAAAGAGTTGTGTTTATGTTGACATGTGTGGATAATTATTACATTATTATTGATAATAAAGGGCCGTAGGTGTGGCACCTGGGAGGGTGGACCATACAGTCCCACTATGCTTGCACTGGAGGTTTATCTATCCCACTGCTATCCTAACCCATCCCACAGCTATTACCCATCCCACAGGTATCCTAACCCATCCCACAGCTATCCTTACCCATTCCACAAGCATTCAAAGGGTTAAACCATTTCTAAAAGTTTCCAGCAAGACTTTATTAAAAAAAAAAATGAAACAAGTGTGTGAATCATAAATAGACTTTATTAACAACAAGCTATAAGACAAAAATGAGTCTCGGGCACTCCTCTTGGTCGCTCAGTCTCATGGGTGAAGGGTGCAGGTGCTGTGGGGGTGGCTGGTGCTGGAGTGCTTGTCATCAGCTCCTCCAGAAGCAGAAGCAGCAGAAGCGCCAGCCCCAGAAGAGTGAGCCCGTGCTGCAGAAGCCCCAGCAGAACCAGAGTGAGGGCCAGGGGGACGTGTGGTAGTCCTGTCCCTCTTGCCAGGGCTGGCAGCAGATGGCTGAGGCTTGCTGTACTTCTGCATGGTTGTGGGGTTGCTGGCTGGCAGGGAAGCTGGCAGGAACCAAGGCTGGCAGGAAGGCTGGCAGGGAGGCTGGCACCAAGGCTGGCAGGGAGGCTGGCACCAAGGCTGGCAGGGAGGCAGGCACCAAGGCTGGCAGGGAGGCAGGCACTAAGGCTGGCAGGAAGGCTGGCAGGCAGGAAGGCAGGCAGGAAGGCAGGCAGGAAGGCTGGCAGGCAGACATGAACCAAGGCTGGCAGGAAGGCAGGCAGCAAGGCTGGCAGACAGACCGGCTGGCAGCAAGGCTGGCAGGGAGACTGGCAGCAAGGCTGGTAGCAAGGCTGACAGCAAGGCTGGCAGGCAGACATGCAGGCAGGGCAGGCAAGGCAGTCGATGTGTCTGGCAGCAGGTCTTTCCTCTGAATGGCGACCTGCTTCTGAGCTGCTTCCGTTATATCTGCGGGGCTGACGCAATGCATTCTCCCCACATGCGCAGTGAACGCCTGGCATCCATTAGGCTTCCGCTGTGCATCCGCTAGGCTTCCGCTCTGCATCCGCTTCATCCGTTCGGCGTCCACTCTGCATCCGCTCTTTCCATTCCGCGTCCACTTCGCTGAGGCCCCCCGGAAGCCCTGCGGATGTGCCACCCACTCCCATCCGCTCCCATCCGCTTCCATCCGCTAGGCTTCCCTTCTGCATCCGCTTTGCATCCGCCCTGCTTCCTCCCCGCGTCCGTGTTATCCGCTCTGGTTATGCAAATTTTTGCCCCTTTTGAGAGCGGATAACAACAGATGGAACATTTTGCTTGTCCGCTGTGTCCTTTTTGCATCCATTGGCCAGTGTGACATGGGCTAAAGATCTAATGGAAGAATTATCCCTAATAAATTCCTAAAGCCAGAGGGAGGTGTGTGGCCAAACCACTGAAACAATGTTTTCTGGAACTTGAGTGATTGCGACTATATGTATGGCAAGTATTTTAAAATGCTTTTTCTGAGTTGGCTTCTATGCAACAAAAAAGCATAAAACTAATCTTTGCTGGCAACTGAGAAAATTATATGGACTGAACAAGTGGGATAGTTTGAATCAATATAAATTGGACGAAAAGAGATAATGAGAAAGTATTTGAAGGTGAATGGATTTGTAGCAGTTCCCAAAGGCACCAGATGCTTTTATCTGCATATGTTCACTCTTTTGTATATTTTCATAACTATCGTTATATTTGAGTAGACAATATAATGTCCAAATGGATAAAAAGGACATCTTCCCACTCTTAAATTTTATGAACAAGGAAAAACAAATGAGAGCCAAATTTTGGTTTTCTCCCATGAAAAGTGAAATACTTAAGTCAATTTCCTTGGAAGCCATAAATAGATAATAGTAGATTGGTTATGTTTTATATTTTGTGAATTATGGAGTTATTCCAGATAAATTTGTACAATATTTATTGTATTATTTTTCTACTTAAGAAATTATTCATATATTTTTCAAGAAAAAACTTCATGCTGATTGTTTATGTCAATGGGATAATAGAATAACAGTTGGAAGGACCGTGTAAATCATCTAGTCCTAATTCAAGCAGTAGACCCAATACCATTTCTGACAGATGGCTGTCAAGTGTCTTCTTGAAAGTAATGAAGCATCCACAACTTCTGAAGGAAAGATGGTTGATTGTTCTTGCTGTCAGAAAATTTCTCCTTATTTCTAGGTTGACTCTCTTCTTGATCAGTTTCCATCCATTATTTCTTGTTTGACCTTCAGGTGCCTTGAAAAATAGCTTGACCCCCTTCCTCTCTGTGGCATCCCCTTAAATATTGGAACAGTGCTATCATGTCTCCCCTGGTCCTTCTCTTCACTAGACTAGCCATGCCCAGTTTCTGTAACCATTCTTCGTATGTTTTACCTAATCATTTTGGATGCTCTTCTCTGCATTCTCTTTTTATAATGTGGTGACCAAAACTGAATGCAGTATTCTAAGTGTAGTCTTACTAAGCTTTATAGCACAGGTTTCAAACTCGCAACATAACATCATCACATGACATATGACAACTTTTCCCCATTCGCTAAATGGGGTGGGCATGGCCAGTGCCTGTGCGTTTGATACCCCTGCTTTATAGAGTGGTGATCTTGATTGAATCCTTCGGTTAATGCAACTATGGACTGGATTGGCTTTTTTGGCTGCCAGTAAACACTGTTAGCTCATATTTAACTGGTTGTTCACTAAGACTCCAAGATCCGTCTCACTCCTATTAAGCCTTGTTTCTTCCAATCTGTTTGTGTACTTTTGGTTTTTCTTCCTTCATTTCACTTTTCTCTACACTGAATTTCAATTTATTAGTTAGGGCCCAGTGTTTAAGTCTGCCAAGATAAATCTGGATCTTGAGCCTATCTTTTAGGGTGTTGGCTATTCCTGCCAGCTTCATATCACCTGCAAATTTGATAAATTCCCCTCATCTAAGTCATTTATGAAGATATTGAATACTGGGCCTAAGACAGAACCTTGTGATACCCCACTACTTATTTCCCTCCATGTAGACAAAGTACCATTAAGCACTAGTCTTTGAGTATGGTTTGTCAGCCAGTTACAAATCTGATAGGATTCTATTTATCCCCTTTTTTCTAGCTGACCAAGAAGTAGGTTGTTGTCTACCTTGTCAAATGCCTTGCTAAAGTATAAGTACAATATGTCTACAGCATTTCACTGGTCTACTAATTTAGTCATGATGTCAAAAATATTTCAGTCAACTCCAGATTCCTGTGATACAAGAGCCTCAGTGTTGCAGTGGTTAGAGTGCAGTACTAGAAGCTACTTTTGCTGCAGCCAGCTGCCTGCAATTTGGCAGATCGAATCTCACCAGGCTCAAGGTTGACACGGCCTTCCATCCTTCCAAATTGTTGGGGGCAATATGCTGACTCTGTAAACCCGCTTAAAGAGGACTGTAAAGCACTATAAAGCAGTATATAAGTCTAGGTGCTATTTCTATTGCTATACATCAAATGATTCAAGCATATATTTTTCAGTGGTCATTTATAAAACGTATTTTGAAAAAAACACATTTTGTTCATTCTGCTGCCATTATTGTTTCAGGAGATGGCGCTTTAAGACCAGAGCAAAAGAAGAGCAATGTAGCAATATTATTTGCTCAGTATCCCAGACAGATAATCATCCAAAAATATAGCTACGAACAGTGGTCAGTTTGAGATTAAATAAATCTATTTTATTTGCATTCTGCCTCAGAATTCAGTATCAGTAAGTACAAAAATAAATATAAACAAATATTGTGATCAATCTTAAAGAATGAATGAATGAACATCCCAATGCCTTTTCTTTTGCAGTGAATAGCACAATTAACTGAAACAAATAGAAACACATTGAATAGAAGTTTTAGTGAGTATCACATGCCAAGGATTAAACCTTCAAGATCATTCATGGAAAACTGGACAAAAGAGCCAGGCACAATGACAAGATTGACGTTCCCCACAATGACAAGACAACTTACTGCCATAGTCGGTAATCTTACACGTTGAATAGGCTTGCATATAAAATAACCCTTTTTATAATAGCATCATGTATTATAAAGTTTATTCCTGAATTCTTAAGCATAGTTTAGAGACTGTCAAAATAGTATCTGAAAAACTTTCTAAACTTGGTTTTCAGCTGATTCCTTTATGAGTTCAGATGAAACAAGATCAATCTACATAAGCAACTTTATGTAATAGTAGCTTTAATTGTTTACCACAACCTCTGTAAAGTTTAGTGCTAATTATTCAGGAAGCAGCTATATGCTATTCTTAATTATTTTTGAAACATATTTAGAAAGTAACTTCAGCTCTCAATGAGTCACTGTGAAACCCTTTTGTCAACCTTGGCATGTTAACATTGACTGATTTGGAAATAAACTAAAGAATCTAGTTGTCTGTTACATCTTAAAATCTATGCTATTCTATACTTTAAACAAGCAGACTGGGAGAAATTCATGTTTAAACTAGATTACACCATAAACCACAATCTAATAAGATCATTGATTGGTTATATGCCAAACAGTTATTTTTTACTCTTAGTGACCATGTAAATAGATGTTCTTTATGATTTACAGATTAACAGAGTTGGAAAGGACCTTGTAGGTCATCAAGTCCAACCCCACCCACCCAAGTAGAAGACCCTATACCATGTCTGACAAATGGGAGTCAAATCTCTTTTTGAAAGCCTTCAGTGATAAAGCTCCCACAACTTCTGAAGGCAAGCTATTTCATTGGTTGATTGTTCTCACTGTCAGAAAATTTCTCATTTCTATATTGAATCTTTCCTTGATAAATTTCCATCCATTATTCCTTGTCTTTATTCCATCCATTATTCCATTATTCTTTCAGGTGCCTTGGAAAATAGTTTAACCCCTTCCTCTTTGTTGCAGCCCCTTAAATACTGAAACACTGTGATCATGTCTCCCCAGTCCTTCTCTTCATGCTCAGTTTCTGTTACCGTTCTTCATATGTTTTAGTATCCAGTCCCCTAATCATCCTGGTTGCTCTTCTCTGCACTTTTTCCAGAGACTCAACATCTCTTATAGTATGGTGATCAAAACTGAATGCAGTATTCTAGTGGTCTTACTAAGGCTTTATAGAGTGGTATTAGTACCTCACTTGATCTTGATTGTATCCCTTTGTTAATGCATTTTAGGATTGCATTGGCTTTTTTGGCTACCGCCGCACACTGCTGGCTTATATTTAGCTGGTTGCCCACTAAGGCTCCAAGATTCCTCTCACAGTTACTGCTACTAAGCCTGGTTTCACCCAGTCTATATGTATACTTTTAATTTTTCTTGCCTACGTTTAAGACTTTACTTTTCTCTACATTGAATTTCATTTTGTTAGATAGGGCCCAGTGTTCAAGTCTGTCAAGATACATCTGAATCTTGAGCCTATCTTCTAGAGTGTTAGCTATTCATGCCAGCTTAGTAGCATCTGAAAATTTGGTACATTCCCCTTCTATTCCCTCATCTAAGTTAGATATCGAAGAGTACTGGGCCTAAGAAAGAACCTTGTGGTACCCCACTATTTACTTATCTCCATGTAGATGTAGACCCATTAAGGCAGGGGTGTCAAGCTGGATTTATTCAAGGGCCGGATCAGCATTTTCAGTTCTCCTCTTCAGGTGGTGGTGATGGACAGCAGCGGGGGAGACAGCAGGGAGGTGGGATGGCTCCTATAGTACTTTGTCAGCTGAAAACAGTTTGCATGGCCCATTTTCGGGCCTTTTTTTGCCCTATTTTTGGCACATTTTCAACCTTTTTTGGGCCCATTTTTCAGCCCAGTTTCAGCCGGCAGAATGCTGCAGGAGACCATGGAGAGTGAAAATGAGGTGCGAGGGGACACATGAAGCCCATTTTAGCAGCCAGAAGCACTGTGGGCCAGTCCCTTGATACTCCCAGGATCTAGTCCGCAGGCCTTGAGTTTGATACCCCTTGTCAGCTGGTGCTCCATTCAAAATCCAAGAAAGAAATACTTAGACTCCATTAATCAGAGAAAATATATCTTTTACTGGAAATCAAGTGGTAGCAACAAAAGAATTCTGTATCTGAGAAAATGGGCACGTAAATCACATATACAAAGTAATGGCAATGTTCCCACCCCCAATAGTCCAATTAGCTCATCCAATTAAAAGTTGTGTATATCATCATGTGGGCATCTCCAGATGGTGATGTCCACATGATGATATGTCCATTGACCTTGACATATTTTGTTAAAGAGTTGCAGCTGCACATAGCATAGAATAGAAACCTAAGCAAGAATCTACCCCCCCCAGCTTATACAATTCTGTTTTGTAACACCTCCAGCTCATTTCCCATAACCATTCCCCCCTCCTCCCCCCATTACTTATGACAGCCGAAAGATGCAAAGCAAAGGGAGAAAATCTTGAAGGCTGACATTTGGCTCTCCTGCAAAAGAGACATTAGTCCTAAAAAAGATAAAAATAGAAGGTAATAGAAAATATACATGTAACACCATCATACTATTTTTTAAGGTTTATCAGGATATTTAGTACAAAATGCCTTGATAAATGTAGGAGCTCTAACATCCTTCTCAGACTGGGAAGGAGGAAAATGTTTCCAAACAATCAAATATTGGAGTTGACCTCTCCGTTTTCGAGAATCCAAAATTTCTTTAACTTCAAAATGTTGTTCACCCTCAATTAGCAGTGGTACAGGGGGACCAACCTGAGTTGGTCTCAAGTCGAAGGTAAGTTCAGGTTTTAATAAGCTTAAGCCCCGTCACACTGCACCAACGGATGCAAAGAGGATGTAAAATGGACAAAAAAGCTTGCCATCCGTTGGTTAACGCGATGTACTCACTGCCTCAGTTTTGCTCCCTCTCTATACATCCAGCATCCGTCTATTGATGTTTCATCCGCTCAGAAAGTTTTGAGCTGCCCAAAACTTTTACGTGGAAAATGTATCCAATTCATCTGTTATGCATCCGCTACGCATCCGTTCTGCATCCGTTACGCATCCACTATATCCGCTAGGCATCTGCTGCGCATCCGCGCAACTCGCATCTGCTCGGACACAGGGAGGAAGCGAAACGGACGCAGAACGGATGCAGAACGGATGCAGCACGGAAACAAAGCATTTAAAACGGAAAAAACATTCGCAGAGGGGGCCTATCTCGGATATTAAGATGTCTAGAGGATGCCTAGAGGATGCCTAGAGGATGCAAAGGGACACCTATACTGCCTATAAAAAGGGGGAGCAACACATCTGGATCTCACTTTCAGAACAGCAGCCCTGCGGTGCGGACCTCTGCAGCCTTCATCTGCCTCTTCCTCTTCCACAGCATCCAGTCATGTCCACCGTGGATCATAACACGGTCCTTTTGGCAGCCACCATCCTTCTGCAACAGTGCGAAGCCATCTACAGGCTCTGTGAACTCTACTACGGGAAGAAAAAGAGGCGGCCAAGAAGCATCTGGGTATGAAGATGGTTCGCCAGAAGAGCAGAGGACGGACAGTACAACAAGCTGATGGTGAAGCTCAGGAGCGAAGACACTCGGGCATTCCAGAACTTCATGAGGATGCCTCCAGCCATGTTTGACGAAGTTGTGCAGCGGCTGACACCCAGGTTGACCAAGGCAAACACCAACTACCGGCCCAGCCTGGAACCTGGGCTCAAGGTGGCACTCACTCTGTGCCTCAAGGATAGGCTGGAACGCAACCTCAACCTCAAGGGTAGGCTGGAACGCAACCTCATCGTGGGCTTCCCAGATCCAGAACCCCTGCCCAATGACACACAAGATGTGCCCTACTTCATTGTGGGTGATGACGCCTTCTCCCTCACAACCTACCTCATGAAGCCCTACACCTCCAGACTCCTCACTCGTGAAGAGAGGATCTTAAAACTACAGGCTGTCCAGGGCAAGGCGGGTG
The DNA here is from genome assembly GCA_015471245.1 of Laticauda colubrina. Taxonomy (NCBI): domain Eukaryota; kingdom Metazoa; phylum Chordata; class Lepidosauria; order Squamata; family Elapidae; genus Laticauda; species Laticauda colubrina. The sequence continues at coordinate 317,632 of BLBF01000095.1, read as the reverse complement.
GTGGAGAATGCCTTTGGCATCCTGGCCAACAGGTTCCAGGTACTTCTCACCACCATGCAGCATTGCCCAGAGACCTTGAGGAGGATCATGGAAGCTTGCTGCATCCTGCACAATCTCATGCGCACCCGCTACCCAGTCTTGCAGAACAGGCTCGTGGACCTCCAGCAAGGCAATGGGGACATGGAGCCTGGGGAATGGAGGCAGGGGCAAAACCTGATAGACACTCAGGATGTGCAAGGCCCCAACAGAGACTCACGTGAAGGGAAGAAGCAGCGCAACCTCCTGAAACACTGTTGCAACTCCCCAGCTGGAGCGGTGGAGTGGCAAGACAGGGTGATAGATGCTTAATGGATGCTTCCTTGAGCCTGTCTCATCATACTGATGAGATTGGGCCATGTATGTTGAGTGGCCCTACAATGAACAGGGCATTTAATAAAGAGTTGTGTTTATGTTGACATGTGTGGATGATTGATTATATTGTTATTGATAATAAAGGGCCATAGATGTGGCACCTGGGAGGGTGGACCATACAGTCCCACTATGCTTGCACTGGAGGTTTATGTATCCCACAGCTATTACCCAGCCCAAAGGTAGACCTGCCCATCCCACAGGTATCCCTGCCCATCCCACAGCTATCTCAACCCATGCCACAGCTATCTTAACCCATCCCACAGCTATCTTAACCCATCCCAAAGCTATCCTTACCCATCCCACAAGCATGCAAAGGCTTAAACCATTTCTAAACGTTTCCAGCAAGACGTTATTAAAAAAAAGAAATGAAGCAAGTGTGTGAATCAAAAATAGACTTTATTAACAACAAGCTATAAGACAAAAATGAGTCTCGGGCACTCCTCTTGGTCGCTCAGTCTCAGGGGTAAAGGGTGCAGGTGCTGTGGAGGTGGCTGGTGCTGGAGTGCTTGTCATCAGCTCCTCCAGAAGCAGAAGCAGCAGAAGCGCCAGCACCAGAAGAGCGAGCCCGTGCTGCAGAAGCCCCAGCAGAACCAGAGTGAGGGCCAGGGGGCGGGATGGTAGCCCTGTCCCTCTTGCAAGGACTGGCAGCAGATGGCTGAGGCTTGCTGTGCTTCCACATGGTTGTGGGGTTGCTGGCTGGCAGGCAGGCTGGCAGGCAGGCTGGCTGGCAGGCTGGCTGGCAGGCTGGCAGGGAGGCAGGCACCAAGGCTGGCTGGCAGGCAGGCAGGCACCAAGGCTGGCAGGAAGACTGGCAGGCAGGCAGGCACCAAGGCAGGCAGGAAGGCTGGCAGGCAGGCACCAAGGTTGGCAGGAAAGCTGGCAGCAAGGCTGGCAGGGAGGCTGGCAGCAAGGCTTGCAGGCAGACATGCAGGCAGACATGTAGGCAGATATGCAAGCAGGACAGGCAAGGCAGTCGATGTGTCTGGAAGCAGGTCTTTCCTCTGAATGGTGACCTGCTTCTGAGCTGCTTCCGTTATATCCACGGGGCTGACGCAATGCATCCTCCCCGCATGCGCAATTAACGCTCGGCATCCGCTAGGCTTCCGCTGTGCATCCGCTGTGCATCCGCTTCATCCGCTCTGCATCCGCTCTGCATCCGCTGTATCCGTTCCGCATCCGCTTTGCTGAGGCCCCCCGGAAGCCCAGTGGATGTGCCATCCACTTTCATCCGCTTCCATCCACTGGGCTTCCGTTCTGCATCTGCTTTCCATCCGCCCTGCGTCCTCCCCCCGTCCGTGTTATCCGCTCTGGTTATGCAAATTTTTGCCCCTTTTGAGAGCGGATAACAACAGATGGAACATTGTGCTTGTCCGTTGTGTCCATTTTGCATCCGTTGGGCAGTATGACAGGGCCTTAACATGGAAAACAGGGTGGATCCATCGAAGGGTTTTAGGTAATTTCAGTTGGACTGCCACAGGGTTCACAATTCGTTCAATTGAGAAAGGTCCAACATACATAGGTCAAAGCTTTTTTGACTTTTGTGTGGTCTGCAAATATCTGGTGGATAAAAAGACCTTGTCATCCACTTGATATGGTTTTTGTGGAGTTCTCTTTTTATCTGCAAATTTTTTATGAGCTTGATGAGCATCATCTAATGCTTTACGGGTAACCAGCCAGGTAAGCTGGAGCTGTGTTATCTATTCCTCTAATGACTGAATGTTAGGTTTCTCCTGTGGAAGCTTGGGTATGAGTACAAAGTCTTGTCCTGAGGCCACTTTAAATGGAGCAAACCTGGTACTACTATGTACCGAATTGTTATATGCCACCTCAGCGAATGGCAAGAAGTCAGCCCAATTATCTTGCTGATAATTTGTATAACATCAAAGATATTGTTTCAATACCAAGTTAGTCCTCTCACAAGCCCCATTGGTTTGTGGATGGTGAGCAGAACTTAAGCCCTAGGCAGAGCCCAATAATTTCAGGAACTCCTTCCAAAATTTTGAGGTAAACCAGACACCCCTGTCTGAGATTATACATTCAGGAACCCCATGTAACCTGTAGATATGTAAAATAAATAGATTAGCCAATGTTTTCACAGATGGGATTTTCAGACAAGGTATGAAATGTATGTGTTTGGAAAAGAAATCAGTTACTACCCAAATAACTGTATTCCCCCCACTTTCAGGTAATTCCACTATAAAATCCATAGAAATTTCCTTCCATGGAGCCATTGGTCTAGCCACATTTTGTAGTAAGCCTGCTGGTTTACCAGGAGGCCGTTTGGCTGAGGCACAGATAGGACAGCTAGTCATATAAGCTCAATGTCCTTTTTCAAGGTAGCCACCAAAATTGCCTTTTAACGAAGTGTAAGGTTTTCATTCCAAGGGCCCATTCCAAAACGGCACGAACCTTTCCTGAATCCATTTCTATGCCATTATGTGAGATGCAATAGCCTAAATAGTCATTTTTTTTCTGGTGGAATTCACACTTGGACAACATTGCATACAGCTCAGAGGCTCGAAGTTTTTCCGGAACTGACCACACTAGTTTTACATGTTCATCATGAGTCTCCATGTAGATAAGAATATCATCAAGATAAACCAACCCCTTTGTATAGATGTTCATGCAACACCTGATTGATAATTTGCATGAATACTACAGGGGGCCCCTGTAGGCCAAATGGAAGAATGTTGAATTGGAAACAGCTCATTGGGCAGTTAAAAGCAGTTTTCCATTCATCCCCTTCCTGAATTCAAACTCAGTAGTATGCTTCTCTCAGGTTGAGTTTTGTGAAAAATTTTCCCTTTGGCCAAGTGGGCCAACATATCCTTCATCAAGGGGAGGGGGTACATGTTCTCCACTGAAATAGCATTGATGTTTCTGTAGTCAACACATAAACGAAGGGAGCCATCTTTCTTTTCACGGAACAGTACTGGGGCTGCTACTCGGGGTCTAGCAGGTTGGATGAAACCATGTTCCAAATTCTTATTGATAAATGACCGCAGCTCTTCTAGCTCCCACCGTGTCATCGAGTACAGTTTTGGTTTGGGGATTTCACCCCAGCTAAAATTTCAATGCTGCAAACTGTTCAGCGATGGGGGGGAAGCTCATCTGAGGCCTTTTCATTGAATACCTCCTTTAAGTCCCAATATTCCTCTGGAATTTTCTCCTCCCCCTCAGACTCTCATTGCCAGTGGAGGCCAGCTCAGTGGGATTCTTGAGTGTCAGTTGAGATTACCCCTCCCCTTCTGGGCGTTGGTCAGTACAGATGCACAATAATCCCCTCCTCCAATCAATGTGGGGGTTCCATTTCTGGAGCCAGGGCAACCCCAGTATTAGGGGGCGCTCCATCCCAGGAGCCACAATAAAACACAAAGTCTCTCTATGCTTCCCCATTGTCATTTCTATTGGTTCCATTATGAAATGTGCAGGGCCGCCCCCAGCTACCAAACCATCCAGTTGGGAAAAGGCTATGGGCGTCTTTAAAGTCTTTAGCTTTAAGCCCATTTTCTCTACTACCTCCGAGGTGATTATGCACCTTGTGCACCCAGAGTCTAACAAAGCCAGCATTTCCCCTTTGGGTCCCGACGTGGATACCCTTAATCTCTCTAGAATGGTCATAGGGCCCTTGTTTGGACTTACCAGTGAGTCGTCTTCCTATTTGGATTCACTGTCTTCAGAAGAGGTTGGAGTTCCCAGCTCCTCTCCTTTTGGAGGGGTGATCTCTACAACCTCCTCTGCTTTAAGTGCCATTTTGCAAGGCTTTGCTGAGGGTTTTTCAGGTTTTATTCCTTCTTCTGGTGCCCCCTTTGGCTCTAGCTTGGCACGGCAGTCTGCAGCCCGGTGGCCTTCCTTCCCATATTGGAAGCATGCAGTGGTCTTGGGCTTTGCCACCATTCCTCCCTTTTGAAGTTTTCAGGCTTCTTGAGGGCTGTTGGGGGAGGACTTACTCCAACCAAGACCCACCCGGCATTTGTTTTGGGTCAGATCAATTTCCACCTCTGCTGCCAGCATGTACCACAGCTGCAGCTCACTGGGGTCTCTTCTGGCAATACAGCTTTGACATACATCTTCATTCAACCCATCTTTAAAAGCTTCTATCAGGGCTCCCTGGGACCAGCCTTGAATATGACACATCAGCTCTCTAAATTCCTGGGTGTAGTTGGCCACTGACCTCCACCCCTGATTTATGGTTTTTATCCCAATCCTGGCCTTATGTTCAGCAAGTGGGTCTTCAAACCTGGCCCGCAGCGCAGTCATGAACAGGTCATAATTCATCAGCTGAGGGGCATTATCATTATGCAAAGTCACCATCCACTTTTCAGCTGTTCCCTCCAGAGCCCATGTAACACATCTAACTTTGGCTGCTTCTGAGGAAAAATCCCCTCCATATTCCTCCAAATGGCTCCAGACTTGTGCCAGGAAGAATCCTAACTCCTTGGGATCCACCGCCCCCCCCATATTTTACTTCCAACGGAGGCACCTTTGGAGTTCTATGCCTTCTAGCAATTACTCCTCCCACTGGGGGCCCCTGGGCTGCTGCTGCCTGTTGTGCTAGCCCAGCTTGATTTATGGGGGTGACTGCTCTAATTCTTCTGGCTGGGGCTGCCTCCCCCTCCTCTCCCTCATATCTTTGATCAGTTTGAGGTTCTCTGATAGCTTCATTTGGAAGATGCATGGGTTGAGTTAGTAGAAAATTCTTTCTTTCCTTTTCTTGCTCCTCTCTTCCACGCTGACAGGTAATGGTCACACCTGGAGGAGGCTTTTCCTCAGGATCCTTCCAGCCAACTCCCAGGGACCATTTGGGTTTTACAGCTGGTTTTTTGCAAAGGCTTAATTCTGCTAACAAGTCAGCTTCCCCTGCTGCCTCTAACAGCAGAGAATCTTGTCCTCCAGTCACTCCCAGATCTTATTGGTTGCTGGCTGGATTTGACATTGTGTTCAGACCCCCTCGGAAGAAAATTTATTAATTCTCCGGGTGGGCTGATAATGTGGAGACTCAGAATAATGTCAGCTTGTGCTCCATTCAAAATCCAAGAAAGAAATACTTAAGACTCCTTTAATCAGAGAAAAGATATCTTTTACTGGAAATCAAGTGGTAGCAACAAAAGAATTCTGAATCTGAGAAAATGAGCGCATAAATCACATATACAAAGTAATGGCAACATTCCCACCCCCAATAGTTCAATTAGCTCATCCAATTAAAAGTTATGTATGCATATCATCATGTAGGCATCTCCAGATGGTGATGAGGCCTCTGTCCGTTGACCTTGACATATTTTGTTAAAGAGTTGCAGCTGCGCATAGCATAGAATAGAATAGAAACCTAAGCAAAAATGTCCCCTCCCCCAGCTTATACAGTTCTGTTTTTTAACAACTCCAGCTCACTTACCATAACCATTCCCCCCTCCTCTCCCTGTTACTTATGACAGCCGAAAGATGCAAAGCAAAGGGAGAAAATCTTGAAGGATGACCCCCCTGCATGAAGGACTACTTGTTGAGTACGGTTTGTCAGCCAGGTATAAATCTGGTGGTGATACTATGTGTTCCACTTTTTTCTAGCTTACCAAGAAGTAGGTTGTAGTCTATTGTGTTGAATGACTTGCTGAAGTTTAAGTATATTATGTCCACAATGTTTTGCTTGTCTACTTATTTAGTCATTATATTGAAGAATGAAATAAGATTGGTTTGGCACGATCTGTTTTTAACAAACCCATGATCTGATCCTAACCTGATGTTTAAGATCTTCCTCAGTGCACTTATCAGAGATGTTTGTTTTCTCATGCTGTCCATGAGAGTTGCTCTAAAGTTGCTCTGGAGTTTTCTCCAATACCAATGTTTAAAAGTGTCAACACTTCTTAGAATGTCATAGGGAATGTCATTGCTTGCCCTATATTGATTTTTGTACTTTTTATGTAGGTAGATGTAGTTAATAAAAGCATTGTGGTATTTGCATATATTTTCTAAAACTTTTCTTTAAAAAATACTCCTAACTTGCCTGTACCATCTAGGTTGACTTCTAATATCATTTATGTTAGGGATAACATTGTCCACCCTAACTGTTTTAGGTGAAATACTAACTATGAATCATAGTTAGTGTATGCAGCTTTAACTGTAAAATAGCAATTGTGGGTGTGGTTATGAAAACCATATAAAAGTAGCAAGGCTACAGCTTGCTCTCTCTCTCTCTGGCTTTGATGATCCCTGATTACTGCTTGGAATCAAGACTGCATTGCTCGAACGGGAGAGACAACAACGGACTGATTTATGTGAACTGACAATAGGATATTCTACATGGACTTTGCTAATTGAATATCCCTGAATGGACTGACTACATGGTAAATGAATATAGGACTGTTTTTGACTATGCTATAAACTTATACTGGAATAAAATATATTCTTGATAGCACAAGCGTATCTGTTATTTTTACTGTATGTTAATAAACATACAAACTTAGCTCACTCATTTATCTGTGTGCCTATCTGACTAACGCTGCACATTCTGTTTAGCTTGTCTACCTAACCCTGGTTGGGGAACCCAGGCTTAACAATTTAGATTGACTTCTAATGTTAGATTTGATTAGAGGAAACCAGGTTTTATAGAAAATGAACAGAGAATCCTCATTCCCCCCATATTAGATATAACCCCCCTCCATATTAAAAAAGAAATCCTTCCCTATTCTCTTCCATTCAAATAATCAGCCCCTGTGAATGGATGTTTAGTTTTACAAATTCTTCCATTCATAAACAAAACACCTTCAGCTACAGCCTTCACATAAGGCTGGAATTAATCAGATTTAAAAGGAGAGACAAAAGACAGCTAAAATCTACATTCCCCACCCAGCTCAAGGACAGATATGACCTCCCAGCCACAACAGAAACCAAGCCACCACATTCAGAATAACCAAAGACACAGATTTAAAACCAGGGGTGGGATTCACATTTCTTAACAACTGGGTCTGTGGGTGTGGCCTAATTTGTGGGTGTGGTTTGGTGGTCATGTGACTGGGTGGGTGTGACCTGGTTAGTCATGTGATTGGATGGGTGTGCTTGGTGGCCATGTGACTGGGTGGGTGTGGCCAACTCAATTACATTCACATCAAGGGGTGCCTTACCTGTACCCTCCCCTCCCAGCCATTTCTTGTCACACCCAGCCTCAACTTATCTATAGTTCTGTAAAAATGTTGTTTACCTTTTTTGACTTTATTATCTATGTACTATAGATGTACTTTCATGGACCACTGAAAGGAGAAAATGGCTTACATGCTTTGCTCAAAAGTGTGATAGGCAGCAAGCTTTAAAGGGCTGCCAGAAAGAGGGGTGGCGGCAATATATTTTTCAAAGAAGCAGAAGGCAAACAAGAAGCAATGGATGGAAACTGAACAAAGAGAGAAGCAAACTAAGGCTAAGGAGAAACTTCCTGACAGTGAGATCAATTAACCAGTGGAACTGCTTGCCACTAGAAGTTCTGGGTGCTCCAACACTGAAGGATTTTAAGAAAAGACTGGAGCCATTTCTCTGAAATGGTATAGAGTTCCCCCCAAGATCTATTCTAAGTGTTATTCTGTTGTTCTGACACCTTTCCCAGGACCTCTACTCAGAGTTTGGCATCCTCAGTTTTCCTGCCTGAGCAGGGGGTTGGACGAGAAGACCTCCATAGTCCCTTTCAACTCTGTTAAACACACATGTATTTATGCTCTGAGCTATGTAAACCCTGAAAAATACCTGGGCAAAAAAAGGCAGTAAAATCACTCTAGGTGTAAGGATAGTGTAAAATATTAATATATTATAAATAATGGAACAATTAAAAATAATAGCACAGAGTTTTCTCTCTCTCTCCCATCCTTCCTATCTTTCTTTCTTTCTTTCTTTCTTTCTTTCTTTCTTTCTTTCTTTCT
>BLBF01000095.1:265527-303299 GCA_015471245.1 Laticauda colubrina | reverse complement strand
AGATAGATAGATAGATAGATAGATAGATAGATAGATAGATAGATAGACAGACAGACAGACAGACAGACAGACAGACAGACAGACAGACAGACAGACAGACAGACAGATGTAAGTTGGCACATAGGTAGATAGATAGGTGGGTAGGGAGAGAGAGAGAGAGATTTAATTAACATTTAAATTTAAATAACAGTGTCTATGTTACTTAAATTAGGCACCAAATGATCCATAAGTATCATCCTTGAATTTGGCCACCCTTGACCTTTCCAATGTCTTCCCACTAGCCTGGGTCAGTTATTTCTAGTGCTAACCTAGCAACTCATCCCTAAACTTCCCAGCACTTTTCCAGAGCTATTACCAATATTGTTATTACCTTCCTCCCATCATTTTACCATTACTGTTGATAATGTTCCTGCTGATCCATTCCTCTTCAACTATATGTTTTATAGTTATAAAATATTGTTTTTTATTCAAATTAATGTATGGTCTAAAAAAATCCTTTAAAATTTAACAGTGTAACATTATTTTCAGATTTAAAACAGTGCTCTAATCCCTTCTAGTAAGGGGTGGGATTCAAAATTTTTAACAACCGGTTCTGTGGGCATGGCTTAGTTGGTGGGCATGGCTTGGTGCTCATGTTATTGGCTGGGCATGGCCAACTCAATATCACTCACATCGAGGCTTGCATCTCCTCACCTGGCTTCTCATGACTGTGGGGATGCTGTAACAGTTGTGTGAAAAATGGTCATAAGTCACTTTTTTCAGTGCTATTGTAATTTTGAATTTCAGTGCTATTGTAATTTTTGGTTACTCCACACAAACAAAGTACCAGCAAAGGAGGGGAAAAAACTCCAGAGAAGTTCCTAATGCAGGAAGTCTAGTCCTGCCAAGAATGTATTAAGGATTAACAGAGAGGCAGTGTCTGTAAGCAACACCAGAATGTTTTTTCCTGCCTTCCTTACAGGATTAGGCCAGTAATTTCTTTTAACAACTGGTTCTCCAAACTGCTTACAATGTTAACAACTGGCTCTCGCGAACAGGTGCGAACTGGTAGAATCCCACCCCTGCTTCTAGTCATAGAAATATATCATTATGCCGGGGGTCAGCAACCTGCAGCTCTGGAGCCACATGTGGCTCTTTCATCCCTCTTCTGCGGCTCCCTGTTGCTGATCAGCTTCACAATTAATAGGGCTTTTGGTTAGAATAGATAGAGGAAAAAGCACACCATGTTATGAAGAAACTCTATGGTAGGGAAACTCCCATAGAGTCTGGTCAGCTCCAGAATTGAAGAGGGGCTTCTGTTTAGGACCTTTGTGGCTCTTTGAGTGTTTAAGGTTGCCGACCTTTCCCTTATCCTCAATTATGTGGTCATGAGAGAAAAACATAATGTGATTTTGCATTGGAAAGCAAATAAAGAGCAACAAAGCAAGGGAAGTTCTGTTTATTCTAGCATGAATAATTTTATCAGAATTTTCACATTTACAGCACAAAATCAAATAACTAGAGGCCATAACATGCTTAGAAAATGATTTGACTAAATTTTGAATGTACTGGCATAATGTCTTTTCTATAGTGCTAATATCTAGACAAATAGAATCAAATCAAGATTGAGTCATATGTAGAGAGGACTCATTGTGGTCAATTCAGGAGATCATGACAAATTTAAGACTCACTGATTACAATAATACTACTTTGGAATGTATCTGAATCAAACCCATGGGTGATATTTTTCTTATTTAATACAGAAATAATTCAAATTAACAAATGGTTCATGTATTAAATTGCAAACATTTTTTTAGAAAGGGATAGCAACATTTGCAATGATAAAATTATTTAAAAATGAATAAAATACTTCTGATATATCCACATTCTTGAAAATTATATATATGTTTGCAAAATATATAATGTATAGTTTTACAGACAAATTTGATATACATATATTTTAAACACCAATTTGCAAAGGATGCCAACATTTTTTTTGTACAGAAAATCATATTTCTATACAAGGACTTGATTTTCATTTCAGCAAAGTTGCACAATCTTTAAGAGGAATGTTCATATTCTTCAGCACTGCGACGTCCAAAATCCATCCAACCCATATAGTCTCTGTCCCTTATCCTGTGGGTAGGGTCAAAATTCTGTAAACCCATCACGGAGACCTTTCCAGTAGAACCTAAATATTGGACAACATACAAATACGCAGACTCATTTTTAATAATATGAATTCTTTGATATCTTAAACCAAGCATAGAACATTAAATATTGTACAATCAATATCCTGTGATAGTGAACATTATCACCCAAGATCATATGAAATTTGTATTTTATTATTTATTATAATATATCACTAATTTCAATCAGTTTAACCATTTTAAAGTAACAGTTTCAATATATCTATCTCTATCATCTATCTATCTGGATAATTTTAAAAATTTAGTCTCCTAGTAGCAGCAACAATGGACATTTTCATTATGTTGTCACCTCTACTACATCCAGAAAAAAGAAAAGAAAAAAACCCAGGCTGGTATTGAAACAAATCATATTGAAAACAAAAAGACAGTTAGTTTATGATTGTACTTGTAAGCTTAGTTCTGGTGCTAATCAAAAAATCCATGGCTAAATATATAGCACCTTTTCCTTTAAAACTTTATTAGCCCAGCTTGAACCATTATTTTGTCACTGTTTGATCGTGACTTACTAGTTTGATATCAGGTTTCAAATTGACAGGGAGACACAAACAGACCAAGAGCAAATTCTGAAACATTGAAGTCTGTCCATCCTGATCCCCAAATAACCCATTAAACCTATATAAAGGCATATTGGTCTATTGCCTGTCTATTAGAATTTTATCTCTAAAGGTAACATAGAGATCTCTTGTCAAGGCTGAAGAAAATAGGGTAGAACTGTTCCTCTGCTGCCTGATTGGTTTTTTTAAAAAAACTACCAGTATTAATTTAATTTGATAAATGAGCATTTGCTTTCAAAATTTCTTCTCCTTCTCCAAAAGAAAAGCAGATTTATTTCTGAGAAATTGTCTTGAAATGGAAGATAACTGAAAGGTACATTTGAATAACCTAGAATGATCTCTCCATTAATCTTCAGCCTCCCTGGCTCCCAAATAAAAGAACTCCTACCATCTGGCTCTTTAGTAGCTGCTATGATTGGTAAGAGTGATTGCCATGAAGAAATTGACAGAGAATGTCTCTTTCCCAGAAGACATATATTTTTTATTTAATTTCTTTTAAACATTAGAAAACTTCGAAAGGTCATTGTATGCTTTATTCCATGTTGGATTCCATTCCCTAGTCATAATTAGCTAATTCAGGAAATAGTCTAAGAATGGGCAATCTATAGTTTTTTAGATATTGATGGATTGCACTCTTCTTCCTTTTGAACTTTGCCCTTCTGCTTAGAACTTAGGAGACCAGATCTTAATAAAGTTGGTAGAGAATAACCGCAATCTCTGTTAGAAGATTTTTAGTAATCACTTTAATAATTCAATATTATCTTTATCTTTGATTGATTTATCCAAGCACTATTTTATCAACTATATTATTTAACCACCAGGGCTGACCAAATGCTTGCTGCCACAGAGATACTGAAATGCAGATTTTGACATATGTTCTAAACGACATGGTCTTGAGATCTTAGTCACCTTAGCACAGAGCAAATGAAAATAAAAATAAAAAACATAAGGCAACTACTGAGAGGAAAATTGCCTTAGGAAAAAAAGATCCTAGATTACAAAGCAATTGCTCTAAAATCTAATTGAACACTTCTGTTTTATCCTTCACCTACTGTGATTCCTATAATCTCCTTTTTGATGTTGTAAATAAGTGTGAGTTAAACAGCTTCAAGAAACTTGGGAGTAATTTAACCTGCAATTGGAAAGGAATTTATTTGGAAGAAAGTTCAACCAAACAGACTTAATAGCAATTGAATTTATTTTCAGTTATGGTTTTGGATATGTGGCTTTTCCACCCTCACCCATTCTCAATTGGGAGCCATCCTGCTCCAAGGAAGATATCCTCCATGGAGCAGGATGGCTCCCAGTTGGAGAAGGGATGAGGGTGGAAAAGCAGTTTGTACTTGGGGGTTTTAAAGGCCAGTTTGGCAAAAAGTGATAGGTAAGAGAGACATTCTTCAGCCTTTTCTGAATTGTGATTCTACAGAGCTTTCAACTGCTAACAAATATTATTTTGAACAGATAATTTTCTTCACAATCATTTGCTCACCACAAAAATAAGTATATAATTCTCCTGGAATAAAGATTCTCAAGATACCAGTACATGCAAATTCCCCTGACCAGAAAAGTCTCTCCAAGAATTAAGGATTCAAACTATGTATAAAATGGTTTAAATGGAAAATGCTAATCCATTATAGTTCTGGCTTCCTAACTTATTGTCCTCTAGATATTTTAGATTAATAAAACATTATAATTATCAAATACATTTCATAATGTTGACTGGGAATTATGAAAGTTCCAATTCTAACTTGTATAGAGAATGCTTGGTACAGGAAGATTGCCCATCTTATGACATTAATTTGAGACATTTTCATTATTGTACCAATTATTTTCTTACCTTATGACAAGTCATTATTTGATAATAATAAAATTTTTGAGTGAATATCAACAATGATATTCAACACACTATTTTAGACAACCAAGCAGGCATACATTTAAATATAAGAATTATATAAACATTTAAAGCTATATATATGGGCAATCAGGATGAAAATTAAGGCATATAAATCTTTACATGAATAACCTAGCACTACTTGAAAGCTTACAACTTCATCCCATACTCACAAATCATATCTTTATGAATGAGAGATGTACACCTATCAGAAGCATATTTCCTCAGCCTCTACTAAACCTCTACTGATGATGTAAGAAAGAGAGATCTTTGTAAAGAGAGAGTTAGAGAGAAATCCATGGAGAGATGCTGTATGAACTTTTGAACCTTAAAAGCCTCTGATTTATGCTGAGGTGTTTTTTTTTTTCTCAAAAACCTGGAGAAGCCAAGAAATGGAAGCAAAGGACTATGTATTTCAGGAAGATTTCTATTCAATAGAAATAGACAAATTAAAAAAAAAAAAAATCCCGTAGGAAGGAATTTTTATCCAGTTTTATTACTGTTTTTCATTTTCTTTACATTTCTGGAAAAATTATAATTGGACTGAATCTAAATCTTGATCTTCTGTGTCATATTTATTTCTCCTCTTTAGAAGGTAATTGATGGTGCTAAGAAAGATTGGTGCTAAGAAAAGATTATGAAGTTAATTTAACTGGATTGGTGGAACATAGACTTCTCTTGACAAAAAAAGTTAGAGGCTTATTCTGTTGCTTCTGTGAAAATAAGATCCACAAGTGTGTCCCACTGATGTGCAATCAGCATTTAGTATTTAAATGGAAGCAAACAGCACATGTAGAGTTTCACCATGCTATTTTCATGTGAACATATTAACATCTAAAATTATACCTTTCAGAGTGAGGAGTTAGCAGATAAGAGAAGATAAGTGACAACGCATCTCATTATATCATGCAAATGGGAGGATCAATCACTTTGTCGCAATTTGCGATTCAATTTACATCATCCATGCCATTTGCCTGATGATAGTATAGTATGTCATTAGCCCTTACAGCAGATGCTAATGCTTGCTTTCCTTCTTTCCTCTTTGCAAAAAAAAGAGAAATGAAAGAAAGTATTTAAGGATTAGATAAATAAATTAAATAACAATTCTGCTTCCTAAACTATTCATATGGGGCCCTCACTGATCTTTAGCTAGACTTGCAATCAGTTTCCACAAATGACTCTAAACTTTAGAGTCTAAAGGCTTGCATCCTCATCAATCATCTATTTCTTATTCAGTTCTGGATCTTCAGGTATGGGGAGATATACTACTATATGTAAGCTTCTCATTTCTTTGCTATATCTGCTGAAAGGGATTTATAATGAAATTGCTGGATTAAGATAGTCATATTAGGAGAATAAAACTGAGAAAAATATGATATGTACAAGAGAAGAGGGAGTTTTACTATTCTTCTGCTTTGGGGAAACAGTGATTCTTGTATGCATTTGAAGAAACTCACCTAAGCAAATTCCCATGTTGGCGTAGAATGTTGATATGTGTGTGGATGATGCCATCTTGGGAAAAATTGCATAACTGTGTAGATTGCTAATAAAAGACAACTTTAATGCCTTTGCCACATTCCCAAATTAGCGTATTCCAGAGATGTTGGAAAGGCCTTTCCTCTCTAACATGTCTGACAGAATGAGATTGCTCTAACTTCAGTTTGAATCTATTTATGTATTGAATTTTGAAATGGGATTTCTTTAAAACCAAAGAATGCTTGGAACAGAAAATGATTAAAAGGTATACCTCTTTGGGCTTGCTGGAGATATTTGGCTAACAGAGCTCCAAGGTTGGCCTTTTGGTCAATGCTGCCATCTACCAACTGGACAGGTTTCCCTGAGGTTGGAATATGGGCATGTCGCTGATTTTCTACCAAACTCTGCTCGATATTTGTCATTGCATGGTGAGATCCAGATGTTTGCTGTCCCAAGGAGTTTAGGGACAACATAGCCAGGAACAAGAAGATGCAAATCCCACTATACATAGCTAAATAGGAATAAGAAGGAATAGTCATATTCAGATTAATAATTCCCATATGGTTTAGCAGTGTAACATTACACTTCTTTTTTCATAATGTATTTCAATTTTTATGGAATTCTTTTTCCAATTCCAGATCCACAAATGTAGTTGAAAGTCACCAGGTGAAAAATATAGCTCTTATAGAGTTTAATACTTATTTAGATGGTTAATAATGGATAGTAATTAAAAGTGGAGGCTTTAAAGATATGCCCTAATCATGATTTCACTTTATTATAAATTTTTGAGAGACAGAAATGAAACTTGAATATTAGCTCTTAACTTGATATATTTGTAGGATATACTGTAATATAGCATACAATTCTTAGGTATCAAAATACAATTAATCTCCAGCTAAATGTATATAAGATAATTATTTAGTGGAAAAATACTTTGTTTACCTTTAAATTATTAAAGATCTTTACATTTTAAGTACTTCACAAGCTTGATACATAATATATCAAAATTACATAGATATTCTGTGGTCAGCATTTACTTTTAAAATAAAAGTAATACAGTGCCAACTTTTTGTTCTAAATTCAATACTCCCATAGCTAAACCTTAGAAGTTAAAAATTTGATATTTATTTTAGACTATAATCCAAATATAGAAATACATAGATATAAATCCAAATGGTGCAATTAAAAGACTAAATAATGAAGGATTTATCTATCCACAGACTGAAGAATAACAATTACTCTTGGTGCAAGATGATTTGTATTTGAGCATAGGATTTATTGCACTAAAAAATAAGGTTGCAATCCATTGTTCCTTTAGAATGATAATGAAGTATTTCCTATCCTGACATATAGCAAGCAATTTCATAACTTCCTCTCCAAAAATCAAATACTGTTGCCCAGAGTAAATGTTATAAACAAGCTATGTACAATTTGATTAAGATTAAGAGATGCTTATTAAACAGTCTTCCTCAATTTTGAATACTGCAGAAGATTTTATTTGCAAAACTATGGAAAGAAATTCAGATGGCATAAACTGTATAAAGATGCTAATCACTCTCTTCTGTTCTATTTTCCCCAGCTAAAAGAGTCTTAGCAAAATCTTCCAATCTTACCTCCAAATCAAGTGTAAGGTAGATGTGCCAGTATAAGAAATGGTCTTCGAAATATAGCAAAGCCATTCAGAGTTTCTCCTTAAATAGTCTGGTTAAGTACTTCAGATGCTGTCATTTGTTTGCACAGATCTGACGCAATTAGGGGAACACCATACATTTTCCTGTGGAATGGAGCAAAGCCATTTGAAGGAGTACTTGCTGGGAGATTGAGTGTTGAATGGTGGCAATGGAGGGATAGAATAGAAAATCTCCAATGGGGAAAAACAATTTCTGCTGTTTAATCACATCCACAGCATTGCTATATTTCTTTAATACTCTTTTCTATTTCACAGGGACTTTAGAATCAACTTGTGTGTTATGTGAAGGCAATGAAATTCAAGCAGGGAATAACTCTGAAGCCCCAGTGACTGAATTTAGCAAAATGTTCTTACAAAACAGACATCAATTTAGACTGCACAGGGCAAACATAAGATCTGCATAAATATGATAGAATTAGAATGGTACATCCAAATCCACACAGATTTTCCAAACTAATCTTAAATAGTTTCAGTTTAAACTAGAATCTAGGTTTTAGGATCCCAGAATCTTAGCATCATGCTCTTAACTTAAAAAAAACAATTTCATGAATATGAGGCACTTTTAGTTCATCATGAATGGTTGCTGATAGTGAATTACAGGTTGTCCTTGACTTATATCACAATTTAGCTCAAAATTTATTAAGTTTTACTCCATTTTATGACACAGTTATTAAGTGAATTACTGCAGTTGATAAGTTAATAACCCAGTTAGGTTAATCTGGCTTTCCCGTTGACTTTGTTTGTCAGAACATAAACTGTGATCACATGACCTTGGGGCACAGCAAAGATCATAAATCTGAACCAGTTGCCAAGCATCTGAATTTAGATCATGTGATCATGAAGATGTTGCAAAGATAGTAATTGCGAAAAATGGTCATGTCACATTTTTCAGTGCTGTTGTAACTTTGAATGGTTGTCAACTAAAAGGATATTCTTCTGGTCTTTTTAGCTGCCAGAAAAAAAGAGAAGAATGAAGAATGACTTCAACAAGTCATTCTTGAAATGCCTAGATAATCACTCCGGCAGCCCAAAGTTGTTGGAGCATAAGAAGGTGATTGGAGAGCATGATGGATGACACTTAGAAATGGATGTGTCCCATTAGGGAAGTCACATACAGGGGGTGGGGGAAAGACCAGGGCCAAGGGGGAAATGTATGATGTAATTTAGTATTGGCTGCACCCAGCCACACACCAACATGGCAACTTCTAATAAACCAATTTACTTTTCTCTGAGATGCAGTTAGAGACTTTTGATTTGAATGAGGGTGGATTTGTTGGATCCCTGACAGTGGTCACTAAATGAACTGTTGTAAATAAAGGACTACCTATATTTGATGAATTACCAAACATGGATGTAGTAATACCTGCTTTTTTATATGGAACAGATCGAGGAATTTAGTTAGCTATAACTTAGATACTGAAACCAGCAGGACAGCCTTTTCCCACTCTTAAACATGTAAAGTGAGGGTTAGTATTCTTAGGTGGAAGCAGCAACCATTGAAATAAATAGAAATTTCTAAACAAGATACTATTCTGACCCAGCTTTTGAAATGATCCTCAGCCAAAATTTTTTCTATTTTAAGAATGAATGTTTTAACTTTCAGCCTCCCACCCAAAGATGACATCTGTCAATATGCATTTCTTGTGGACAAAAATAAAACATGAAAATGAAAATGAGAAAGATGGATCATGTAAAGACGCTGATTAGGATAAGACAATATTTTGAAAAATTATAATGATTAGAATCTTGCTCACATAGTTTGTCCTTCTAGATGTGTACTAGACAAGGGACTCATGAGACTGGGGAATGGTGAAATATATCTGATGAAAACTAGGTTGGCTGTTTTGGCTGACAGTAATAGAAACAAACAATAAACTGGATTCAAGCTGGAAAACCGGTAAAAATGGCATTAGGAAACCAATCTTTTGGATCAGAATGCAATATTCTACTTCTAGGAAGGGCATCCATCAAGGGAAGGGGAATATGAGCAAGACAGTGCTCATATTAAGACAATCAGATCTCTTTTATACTAAGTCATCATTGATAAGTTATTGCTTGGCTGAACTACAATATTCATCGTACTGTGTGCCATACTAGTTCATACTGATGTCTGTTACAGTGGAAAACATGTGGAGAACACTATTGGGTTGGGGGAGGCTTTATTCCTACTATGCCTCCAGGACCTCAAAGGGGATTTCCACTGCAAGTTGTTGGGGGAATATGGAGAGGTTTCTATCGGCAAAGTAGGGGCGATATGATGAATTAAAAGCTCTTTGCTCTTCCTTACAGCAGAGCTCGACAGCCATTTGGTTTCTAGAAATGCGGCAGAGATTTGCGCAACAACTGAGATGCTAAGACTTTTGATCACGGGAGGCGAGAAGGCGGGTCCTTGGCGGAAATCAGCAAACACCGCCTCTTCAAGCTACAGTCGCCCATTGATCAATGTTGGCGCCGGCCGCCCATTGATCAGAAAGCTAAGCAGGCATCCGTCTGGCTCTCTCCTCCCGAAGAGAACGGACATTGATTTGCTGAGTGGAGTAGAGTCTTTTTCGAGAAGACTATCCTGAGAACTGATAGTCGTAATCTACCCATAATGGATGTCGCTATCTTTGCGAAAGTTAATCTTAAGGGAGGGCCATCGCAGTCTTGGTTTCTGGAAGATCGCATTACCTTCCTCTGGGAAACTCTCAGATGCGCAGACCCGGCTCATCCTGCTGACACCCATGGAGAGCAAATAATGCCCCCCCCCCCCGCGCGCAGTCTTTGGTTTTCCACTTTTCAACACAGAGAAGCTTGAAGCACTCCTTCATAGCAATAGATAAAGAGGAAGCCGGTGGCGTGAAAGATGCAGCGGTCCTTTTTATTGGGTTTAATTTCAGGAGGAGGGTGATGGACCTAGTCCAGAAGGTTTCCAATCTGTAACTGGACGGCAGATAGGTGTCTAGTTTGTCGCATCCTATCGCCCAACAAGATTAGTAACTAAGGAGGTGAAATAGAGGGGATCAGAAATGAACAGAGAAGTTGAGAACAATGACAGCAAACTATTCCAATGAGTTCTGTATATTATTGTCATGCTCTTTCTTCTCTCTCACCCCACTCACCGATCTATGGAGAGAGAGGAGTTAGGCTCAGAATTCATGCATCTCTCCAACAAAACCATTTTCTCTAGTGGTCCCTTGGTTGAATACTTCCATTTAATGAAATTTGATAATGGGCTCCAGTTTTGATAATTCCTCCAAGACTTATCATTTCTATGTGACTCTTTTTCTCATTATTTCTATTTGATTATTTTATTGTTTATTATACTTGCTTTTTAAAAAAAACATTTTCATTGGAAAATTAGAGTCTTCTTTATAATCTTTTTCTTCTCACTGTGCGATATAAGAATTAATTAAAACAATATTTGAGTCATTGGACCATATACATCAAAGCCACCTAGGCAGCAGAATACTGATTTCTTTCCTCACTTGAGCTCTACTTTACTTTTGAATTGGTTCAGATTCGACATGAAATAAGACTGAATTTTCTGTAGCTTCAAAAATAATATATAGAATTTAAAGGATTGTTTCAATAAATAATTTACACAGTAAAAAAAAGATAATATTAAAATGTACATACTTTTATATACAAGTGAATTGTTAAAAACACACCTATTGAAAAGTAGTGAGCACTGAGTTAGCCTCCTCGCTGATGGACCATAGATCATGACTCTCTGTGGCTATGGTCTGTGCTCTTTCATTGGAGAGCCCCTATCATTACGATTAGGGGCTGAAGCTGCCTTGGAGGGGCAGTGGAGTAAGGGGAAGCCACAAGCCAGGTTCAGGGGAGCCGCATCTCCCCCCCCCTTGGCTTGGTCTTTTTCCCCCCAAAGACAACTGCAGCAGTGGTTTAAAATGGTCACTCCGAAGAGGAGGACTCAGCTGGATTAAGCTTTGTGCAGGAGGGAAGAAAGAGGTGGATAACATCTGAACTGGGACAACTGGGCAATACAACTAAACAAAAGTACCCCGGGATTAAGATAACATGGAATTTTTAAGAAAAGAAAAGTGAGCAGTGAAATTACAAAGGGACAGGAAAAAAAATAAGAAAATATTTTTGACAGCTAAGCAGGGCTTCGAACCGGGAAAGGAAGAAGCCAGAACTAAAGATTTAACTAAATTGGACTAAAATATTTTGGCAATAAACAGTCATAAAATAAAGCTGGACTTAAGATTATCAAAATAATAATAATAATAAAGTTTACAAATTGGAGACTGTGCTGGAATATTGAGGTTTGAAAAACCCTAAACAAAAAATAAGGGAAAAAGGTGAAGACTTTGTATAATGGAAAGTGCCACCTTTTGACAAAAACTGTTGCTCAAACAAAAGGGAAAGCATCCTGTTTCTGAATGAACTTGTGTGGATATAACATTAAATTTTGAAACAAAATAAGAATCTTAGAAAGGGAAAGCAGAACCAGAATAAAGAAAAAAGCAAAGAAAGACTGACTGGGATTGATTGACGTTTTTGGTATAGACCCTGGGCTGGAATAATTGAGAACTTTAGAAAACTGAAAGAAGAAAGAAGGAAAGTAAAAGTGTTTCTTTTGTGTGTGTGGACTTTAACAATCATAAAATATAAGAGTGTGTCATTATGATATCTCTTCAGGATTTAAAAATGGAACTTAAAAATATGAGAGAATTACTACAGGAAAGAGGCAAATCACTTTGCTCTGTGTTAGAAAAAATGGAAATGGCGATTGAAGAACAAGAAAAAAGAACTTCAGAGGAGGAAGAATCGACTCAAGGAGAAGATATTTTAAATAGACAATTAACACAAAGAAAGTGGAGAAAGAAGGAAGGTTAAAAAGTTGAGATTTAAGAAGGCAATCAAAAGGGGAAATACCTGTGAAGTCAGGAAAGGCAGAAAGACCCAGCAGAAAAGGGGAAAGGAAGATATTAAGAAAGAGAGGAATATAAACTGGAATGAAAAAATATATGGGGAAAAGAGGGGGAGAAGAAGCAGTAAGAAACAGGTGCATGAAATAAAGAATTACGGAAATAGTAAAATGTTGAAAAGAAATTGTTTTTTCAGAGATAATGGTTGATGAATTAAAAAGGGGATTGTGCAGGGTGACAAGGAGTAATAAGAATATATCTGCAGTTAAAAATATTTAGAAAATAGGGTAATATAGATACTGATAACTTTTATTAAAAATTAAGGGGGGAAAATGTGCTGTGGAATCCAAATGAAAAGATGTAATGATTATTATTGTAACTTCTTAAAAATAATGGTTTATTGGGAATCAAGGTGAGGGAATAAAGGTATATTTTAATCATTGAGGTGTCACACCCAAAGCAGTAAAAGGGGAGAAACCTATACTTTTTTTTTTTTCTTTAGTGTTAAAATTTGTATTAATCTCGAATTTATAAAAATAATGTGTAATGGAAAAGGAATATGACAGACTAAAGAACCAACTAAATTAATAAGCTAATATAGACTATTAAAAGCAAGGAGAGACATTGGTAACCTTTTATTATTATTATTATTATTATTATTATTATTATTAGGCAAACACATATTGTTTATCTTTATTTTTAAAATAAAGATTAAAGGATTATATTTGAAATAATTGAAATGAAACAAAAAGATGTTTCAAATGAGATTAATGAAAGAGGCAAGAATTAATGTTTGTTTCTCTCCTTGCTGAAAATTTGGAATGGAAAAGGTAATAATAAAATTAAGTATGCATATATGAATGTATAATTGCTATCATATTTGTATGTAAAGGTGATGACCCATAAATATGTTGTCAACTAAAAAGAGATTTTTGTTTTTAATGTGAAAAACTGAATAAAATTTGTTAAAAGAAAAAGAAAAAAGAAAGGTACTGAGCACTTTAAATGTGCAGGAATGAGAATGAGAAATGATTGGTCTTCCAGATATTGCTGAAATTCAGATTTCAGCATATTTCATTGATAGTCATAATGTCCTGAAATTATGCAATTGCCATTGCCATTGTCATTGTGGAATCTCTTTGGCATTGTCACTTAAATTAAGAGAAATTTCAATGAATATATTACTCCTGTTTTAACTATCACCTGAAAAGAATTTCTGGAAAAGATTATATACCACTGATTCATTTCATTTCAGCCAAAGAAGTTCTACTTCCTACTGGGTGACAGTGATTTGATTTGTCAAAATATTTGTTACCTTTTTCAGTTACCTGCAGAAAGATAGCCCCATCCCATTCATGTTCAAGAAATTGTCCAGGCTGACAATTGAATTTATTTTAAACACAGGTAGATTATTCTGTATTACTTGAGAACAGCCAGATTGCTTAGGGGCCCAATAAACATCATATAGCAGATATATCTCGCCTTTTCAAAATCTCATTGCCATTCCTTGTTCCTTATCTGAAACAGTCATCCAGATTACAGTAACACTTAACTGATTTGAAGCAATTATTTTTGAAAGCTATTATTTGTACCAGTTACTTCTCATAATAAAACTGAGAGGACTATTTCTTTTCCCTTTTTATTAATTATAGTTTCAGTAAGATTACTGTATATATGTGTAGAACCTCAGATAAGAAGACCTTCAAATTTTTAAGAAAAATCCACAAATAACCTGATGCATATTTTGCATGGTATTTTGATTAAAAATTCAACAGTCAGCTTATCCAAAGATGAGCTTGTACATGAGTATATATGGGATATATGGGAACTTAAAAATCTATTAATGTATATACTTGTCTATAAGCCCATCCATGGATAAGCCAAACCCAAATATGGTGGTGCATTTTAGTACCAAAATTCACAGCTTAATTGCAAGTATACACAGAAACATGATTTTCATGGTTTGACTTGCTTTGGTCCAGTTCTGCTTAAAATCCTTTTCTAATCAGCAGAATGGACAAAAGAAAAAGCTCATAATTCTACAGGTCTCTTAAATTTTAAGTTCTGAAGTTATTTGAGAACATTTAGAACAAGAGAGCTGTTGTGTGAAATGAAAAATAAGTGGTCTCAGAGAATTGAAAGAACATATTCCATAGCATAGTAATGGGCAGAAGATTTATTTTTTTTATTTTTATTTTTATTTATTTGTTTATTTGATTTGTCAATTGCTTACAAGATAATAGGTGTAAGTATATACATAGTTATGAATACATGAAATGGGTACATATAAGAAAAATAAAAGAAACAATAGGACAGGGACGGTAGGCACGTTGGTGAGCTTATGCATGCCCCCTACAGACTTCTTAGGAAAGGGGTGAGGTCAATAGCAGACATATTACTTTATTTTATTTATTTATATTTATTTATATCCTATGACTTTATCTGTGCTAAATTTATCTCTGAGTGACTCAGAATCAGAGTATAATCTTTCAATGTTCCTGCAGCACAGGAGAAGTACCAGAGGACTGGAAAAGAGCTGATGCGGTACGAATCTTAAACAGAGGAAAAATGGACCCATGAAATTATAGCTAATCAGCTTGGCATCAAAATCCTTGAAAAAACAATCAAGCAGTGGATTTGTGAGCATCTAGAAATTAAATGAAGTGATTACTAGAAGCCAGCATAGATTTGTTAAAAACAGATCATGCCAGTCAAATCTTACATCCTTCTTTGATAAAAAGTTGGTGGACCAGTGATATGTTGTGAATACAGTATACTTGGATTTCAGTAAGATGTTTGACAAAGTAACTACAGCCTACTTCTTGATAAGATAGAAAAATGTAAGAGAGAAGCATTATCTACAGATGGATTCACAATTGGTTGACCAACCACATCCACCCAGCATGCAGTCTGAATGGAACTGCATCTACATGAGGGGAAGTATTCAGTGGGTTCTGTTTTGGGCCCAATGCTCTTCAGTATCTTCATAAATGATCTAGACAAGGAGATAGAAGGGGAACTAAGTAAATTTACAGATAATTACAAGCTGGGGGAAATTGGTAACACTTTGGAAGATACAGTCAAAATTCAGAAGGACCTTGTCAGAGTTGAAGATTGGGGTCCATTCAGTTGGGGTATTGTATGTAGTCAGGAAAAAACAAATAGATAGGTACAAAAAGGGTGGTATCTGACTCAAGAGTAATAACTATGAGAGAGAGGTAGGTGTCTTAGTGAACATTTAAATATGAACCAGCAACATACTGTCAGAGTATTCATGAACTGGCAGAGATATAATTAACAAAGTCAACCAATGGGAGCTGAATTGGGGGGCTGAGAGTCTGGGTGTGCCTTAGCTCCATTGCTCTCAATTCTGAAAGTGAAACTAGTAATCTGCTCTGAGCTCCTGAGATGTTTGTAACTTCCACATTGGAAGAATCTACTACTGGTATTGTAAACTTTACTTTATATTATTATGTTTATAAAAAAGTTAATGATCCTGCTGAATCAGTCATCTGTGTGTTTTCTGGACTTGAATTTCTGATGCAAACTCTCACAGATTATGGACCCAGCCAGAACCAGAACATATGTAAAGATTGCACTGTAATTTTAAGTTGAGAGACTGCCTATGTGAAAAACAAGGCAGAAAAGCTCTGCAGGAGGATGGCTGAGAAAATTAAGGAAAATCTAGCCCAAGCACCTGTAGAAAGGGAACTTCATGAGGACAGTGGTGTCACCCAGAAAGGAAAATGCCCAAAGGGAACATCAGGCCAGCCATGGAACAGGCTTGCACAGGAAAAGAAATCTAATAAAAAATTGAGACACGCCCCTAGACAAAAGCCACAACATACCAAACCAGCCAAAAGGCAGGAATTACAAATAGAAGATTACAAAAAAGCCATAAAAAACTAAAAGAGATCAGAGGAAAAAACCGGTAATACAGGAAGCTGCCCTGCAGAGTTTGTTTTCGCACCTCGTTGAGGTTGCCTTTTGGCAGAAAGAAAAACAAACTCTGACAGGATGTTAGTGTCTAAACCTTATACACAAAGGGAGGGAAAAAGGTATAAAATTGGGAACTTACCATTCAAAGTTAGCTAGCTAGCCCCAGGAACGCAGGCACGCTGTTTCTAGCCTTCCTGAAAATAAAAGATCCAGCTTTCAAGCAGTTGTCTGTATCCTTGCACCAGAGCTCTCTCAGCGGGAAAATTTGAACCCTCAGAGAAAGGTACTTTCAACCTTTCTACACACCCTTAACTGCTGTTGATCAGAGGCAAGATGATAAAGCAATGGCTTATATCATCTTAAGTTTACAAGATGATCAGTGTAACAATGTAGCTGATTTAAAGATTGTAAATGAGGTCTGGCTGAAGTTACTGTACACATGTGTCAGCATGCAATATCATACAATTATCAAGAAAGTTATACAGAGCCAGTCTGCAACCAGGAGAATCTGTTGAGCAGCATCTAGTGAACGTGCAAACTTTGTGGAGTTAGACAGCATGGAATGCAGATTCCTGATTCTCAAAAAGTGCTTTTGGTTTTAAAAATCTGGATGACTTGTGCAGTATTTGAATGCAAACCAGAGCAGGAACTACATTGGAAGCTCTTAAAGTGTGCCTAATAGCTGAAGAGCAGCCATTATAGAAAAAGCCACAAGAAGAAATCCCTGAGGAGGGGGCCCAAGGAGCAAAATGAAAAATTCCACAGACTGGCTGTCTCCAGAGAAGAGAAGAGCAGCAGGAGATATCAGGTTACAGTTCCACAAAGGACACATCTAAAAAGGGACTGCTTGCAAGGAAGAAATTTTTTTAAATCAGAAGAAGCAGTCTGCACGGAAGAAAACCTGCAGATGGAAAATTGCTGTGGCAAAAACAATTATAATGGGAGAAATCAATAGTGGAGCTAATCAAACAATTGTTGATAATTCTAAGTTGTTTTACAGGATGGATGCAGCTGCTGGAGATGCAGTAGTCTTGGCAAATGGCAAAAGGCTAAAGTCATTGGAAGAGGCAGTGTGCAAATTCCATATCGATAGTTTAGACAAGCAAAGGTTTGAGACCACATTTGTAAATGGGAAGTGTCTCATAAGCAAAATGACAACATGTGTGCAAAGGGCATAAAGCAAGATAACCTTTATGTGTTGCAGGAATAGAATGTTCATTATGTACAAACATTTGGAAATATGGCAGAACATGATTCATGTGTTCATCTTTTGCACCGTAAGCTTGGCTATGCCAATTTTAAAGTTGTTCAAAAAAAATGTAACAATATACAGAAGGATTGCATGAAAAGGGATATAAGGCATATTTGCAGCATGCAAATCATCAAAGTCCAAGGCATTCCCAGTGAGTAAAAGTAGCACAAGGCAGACAACAAGAGCTCTAGAGCTGGTACATGCAGATTTGGCTGGGTCAATGCAAGCCATTTTGGGAGGAGCAAAGTATGCACTGGTCATTGTAGATAACTATAGCAGGTTTGGGTTCTGCTATTTACTAAAGTAGAGGTGCTACAGAAATTTAAGCAATGTGTAAGCTTCATAGAAAGAAGGTATAAACAGCAAGTATGTCAGCTGCAAACTGATAAAGGTTCAGAATTCATGTCAACAAGTTTTCAACAGTAGTTGCAACAGTTAAGAATAAAACACAGATGCACAAATCTTTACACAGAATGGTGTTGCTGAGAGATGGAATGGAGTCTTACAAACCATGAAGGACTCACTGCTAGAGGATTCTGGTCTGCACAGGTCATATTGGGGTGAAGCCATGTTGACTGTTAATTATTTAATTAAAAGGTTGTGGAGTTCCACCATATGCAGTGGTATATGGGAAAAAAACATATATGGCACATTTAAGGGTATTTGGGAGCAATGTGTAGGTGCATGTTCCAAAAACAATTAGAAGAAAGGGGCAACCAAAGGTTAAAAAGCTCAGGTTTATGGGCTATGAGCCAGACTCAAAGAGCTATCACTTTAGCAATGGGAACAAAAGAATAGTGATTTCAAGGTCTGCTAGCTTTGCAGACAAAATTGGAATAGAATTTATGCAAATTTATGGAATGATTCACTTAGTGACAGTAATCCACTTAGTGATGGTAACTCACGTAGTGATGGTAATTCACTTAGTAATGGTGTCTGTGTTCAGGGAGGAGTAGCTGAACAAGATATGAAGCAAGAGAAGGTTGACACACAGGAGTAGTCAATACCATGCAGGTCAGAGCAATGGAACAAAGGGATTCAACCTGACAGGTATTCTGCTAGTAAAGTTAAAGTGTAAAATGTATGGTATGAGCCAAGGAACTATAAGGAAGTATTGGCATTACCTAAAAATGAACAAGTAAAATGGAAAGAAGCCATGGACAAGGAAATAAAATCCATGGGAGAACATAAAGTGTTCATATCTATGACTTTGCCATAGGGTAGCAAAGCTGTAGGATGCAAGTGAGTATACAAGAAGAAAATACTGCCCGATAATGAGGTACAATATAAAGCAAGGTTAGTAGTGCAATGGTTTTCACAGATGAAAAATGTGCACTATGATGAAGTATTTGTGCCAACTGTAAAGAGTGAAAGCATCAAGCTGGCACTAGCATTAGCAACTGCACATGGCCATAAAATTTGGCATTTTGACATAACAACTGCATTCCTCAATGCAAAAGAGGAAGAAATCTACATGGTTCAAGCACCAGGATATGAAAGAAAAAAGCCTAACATAGTATATAAATTGAACAAAGGAATTGGAATATATAGATGAGACATTGAAACATCTTGCGTTCAAGAGTTGAAAGATTGATGGTTCAGATACACTGGAAAGTTGTAAACTATTAGGATTTGTGGATGATCTTTGCTTCATTGCAAAAGATGTATCACAGGTAAACGAATTTGCTAATAAGTTGGAGAAGAAATTTGAATTGAAGAATTTGGGAGAAATAAAAAATTATCTTGATGTGGAGATACAAACAACTGAGAAAGGTGATTATACTCTCAGTCAAAAAAGAAAAGTTGAATAATTGTTGGAGATATATAACATAAAATATTGTAATACTGCTCCAACACCTGAGTACAGATTTTCATAACAGTTTGGGTGAAGATGAAAGTGAAGCCTGTGATCAAGAGATATATCAGTCAGCAATATGTAGCCTGTTATATCTGTCACAGTGGTCTAGACCAGAGATGGTATGCATCCAGTTTGCACCAGTTCCAGAGAACCGAAAGCAAGAATTTGTCGTGGATCGCCGAATCAGTAGTAACTTCTGGCTGGCCACGTTCCCAACCCTGTCACCTGGTCACCATTCACACACCCACACTGGATGCTTGCTCACCCTGCCTGCCCCACCCACTTGCCTGTCACTCATCCCACCCAGTCACTCCTCCCCTCCTATGCCACAAGCTGGGTCCTCATGGCTTGCCATTCTAGCCTTCCCATGTGGTGCCTGCACCCCAACTGAGCAGCCCTGATCTTGCTCACAGGTAAGCCTGCGAATCACACTAGCCCCTCCCCCATCATCACCAGACCTTGCCAAGCCTTCACTACCGTCCCTGCACTTTTCTGGGCCTTCCCTGGGTTCAGCTGGCTGCCTAAGGCGGCGTGGCTCCATCCCATGTGATGCTTTCCCAACCACATGGTGGCCATGGTGCAGCGAGGGTGGGCAGATGTCCCATCCAGGGCTGTGCATGCAGTGCACAATTTTCAGCAATTCTGGGTCGGAACATCCATCTGCCTGCCCTCCTGCTTTGGGGGGAGGTAGGGTGGATGCTCCACGGACCTGTTACCAACACTGCCCACAAGAAAGCAAATGGCCGGAGGTCTTTGGGAGGGCAGGCAGATGCTGCTGCTGCTGCATGCTGTCTGTGGAGATGCTTTGGGAGGGCTGGGGGGGTGCTTCATGGACCCGCCATCACCACTGCCCACGAGAAAGCAAACGCCTGGAGGTCTTTGGGAGGGAGGGTGCACACTCTACGATGGCACCTACTTTCTTCCTTTTTCCCCTGCCTGCTGCTGACTGAGCTCACTGGATCATTCAGTTCCTCCAGGCCAGATGTGTGTTTGTGTGTGTGTGTGAGAGAGAGAGGGAGGGAGAGAGACAAGAAAGAAAGAAAGAAAGAAAGAAAGAAGGAAGGAAGGAAGGAAGGAAGGAAGGAAGGAAAGAGGAAGGGAAAGAAAGAAAAAGAAAGAAAAAAGAAAGAGAGAGAGAAAAAAAAGATATAGGAAGAGTGGTGTATGTGTGTGTGTGTGTGTGTGAGAGAGAGAGAGAGAGAGAGAGGCAAGAAAGAAAGAAAAAGGGAAAAGAAAAGAAAGAAACAGAAGAAAAAGAAAGAAAAAATAGGAAGAAGGGGGGAAGAGAAAAATCTGTGCTATTATTTTCAGTGATTTACATGCATTCAATGTCTACTCCAGAGTATAAATATATGTGTGTTTATTTTGTACATCAAGTTCCATAAGTCCAGCTGAATATGCTATTCCTAATATGTGATATTTTGTATACATACAGAGAAAGAAGTACTCTTGTGATCAAATGGCTATTTTATATGTGAAATTATGAAATAAATTTGAGTAGAGGTCCTGGGAAAGTATCAGCATAACAGAATAACTCTTAGAGGGACCTTGGGGGAACCCTATACCATTTCAGAGAAATGATGGTCCAGTCTTTTCTGAAAAACTTCCAGTGATTGAGCAGCTAGAACTTCTGGAGACAAGCAGGCCCACTGGTTAATTGTTCTCACTGTCAGGAAATTTCTCCTTATTTTTAGGTTGCTTCTCCTTTTGTTCAGTTTCCATCCATTTCCATTCATTGTTTGCCTTCTGGTGCTTTGGAAAATACATTGTCTCCTTTCTCTGTGGCAGTCCCTTAAAAGCCTGTTGCCTATCACACTCTTGGACAAAGCATGTGAGCCATTGTTTCCTTTCAGTGGTCCATGAAAGTCCATCTATAATATGTAGATAATAAAGTACAAAAAAGGTGAACAACATTTTTACAGAATTATAGATATGTTGAGGCTGGGTGTGACAAGGAATGGCTGGGAGGGGAGCGGCCAGGCAAGCCTCTCCTTGATGTGAGTGACATTGAGTTGGCCATGCCCACCCACTCACATGACCACCAAGCAATGCCCACACCAAATAAGTCACACCTACAGAACCGGTAGTAAAAAATTGAATCCCCCCACTGGTCCAAACCAGCTTGTGCAGTAAGTTGTTTTACCCCTGCACCAATGCAATTTCATTGGATGGGTGTAAAAAGGATTCTCAAGTATTTGAAGGGAACTGTGAATTTGAGTCTTCAAATATAAGTCTCTGAAAAGTTAAAATTTAAATGCTATGTTGATAGTGATTATGCAAATGATATAAAAACCAGAAAGTACAATTCTGGAATTGTGATATTGTTTGGAGGGTCTTTAATTGGTTGAAAGTCCAGAAAGCAAACAACAGTAGCCATTTCTACTGTGGAGGCACATTTTATTGCTTTGTCTTAGCTTTGTTCAGAGGTAATTTGGTATGTACAGCTGTTACAGGATTTAAATGTGAAAGTAACTGAAGCTGTAATGGTGTACGAGGATAATGCCGCCTGTGTTGAAATAGCAACAGGTGACAGAGCAAAAAATAGAAGCATGTGGACATTAAATATTGTAATGTAAGAGAAACCATCAAAGATAATTTGATTAGCTTGCTTCAGAAGACAATCTGGCCAACATAATGACCAAGCCATTGGGTGGAGTGCACCATGGGAAGCATATTAAGTTAATTGGATTAATGTCTCTACCACTCATGAAGGAAAGAGTGTCAGAATATTCATGAACTGGCAGAAACATAATTAACAAAGTCAACCAATGGGAGCTGAATTGGGGGGCTGAGAGTCTGGGTATGCCTTAGCTCCATTGCTCTCAATTCTGAAAGTGAAACTAGTAATCTGCTCTGAGCTCCTGAGTTGTTTGTAACTTCCACATTGGAAGAATCTACTACAGGTATTGTAAACTTTACTTCATATTATTATATTTATAAAAAAGTTAATGAGCCTGCTTAATCAATCATCTGTGTGTTTTCTGGACTTGAATTTCTGATGCAAACTCTCACACATACAGGCAAAAAAGCAGTCTTAGGATGCATCAACAGAGGGATAACATCAAGTTCATAAAAAGTGATAGGGCTGCTTTATATGGCACAAATGAGATCATATTTGGAATACTGTGTACAGTTCTGATCATTATGATTTTAAAAAGACATTGAGAGCCTAGAAAGTATGCAGAAAAAAGAGCAAAGATGATAAAATGGTCCTGGAGAAATTGTATGGTGAATGTCTCACTTAGAATGATTGTAAGGGGACATGATAATTTGAGAAACTGATACAAAGAAGAGAGAATTGACTTATTCTCCAAAGCACTGGAAGACAGTAAAAGAAGTAATGAATGAAAGCTTGTTAAAGAGAAATCTGACCTTGAAGTCTGACAATGAGAACAATTAATACATTTTATAATAAATTGTCAAGAATATCTGATTCCAAACTGGATAACAGTGATGGCAAGAAATGACTCTATAATGGGGTGTCAAACTCACGGTCCACAGACCAGATGCATCACGTGTTGGCCTGCACCCACCTGGTTTAGCAAAGAGGAAAACAGTACCAATATGTCATGTAATATCACCATGACGACATGAGTTTGACACTCCTGCACTATAAGATTATTTAGTTTTGAATTATACTATGGAGATTAAGAAAGATTAAAGTTACCAGTGGCAAATGTGTGTGTTCAAGAACTGTGAGTTCCAATTATTCAATTATTAGAAATTCATTCTGGACTCAGAATATTTTAATTCAAAATAAGTAGAGCTTGGAAGACTAGTAGCAAAATTAATCTTCCTATTTTAAAGAAAAACATAGAAAGTTCAGTTTAAACAATTTGTGGTCTGAAATTACAAGGACTGGTTTTTTTCCTTATATCTCTTTTTCCCTGATCATTAAAAAATGTGAAAATCCTAGGTATTGAAATTTGGGCATATAAATCTTCTCTATCACCAAGCTAGGACTCCTAAAACTGCTTAAATTGGATGTTTTACCTATGATAGGAAAGCATTTGCTCATATGGTTACTACTTGCTTTGTGTTCTTTTGATAACAGGAATGTTTTTATAATATTTTATGTAGAAGGTTATAAAAATAAAGTCTACAAACAACAGCTGTGTGGAAGATAAGCAAAGTTCTCTGGAGAATATTTAATTGAACTGCATTTCTAATAGAGGATATATAACAGCAAATACACATAGTTATTGGTAAACAGCACTTTAAAAATAATCAATTCCTAGAGGAAAATATGAGCTACTTCAATGAATAAAGAAGGCAATGTAACCAAAGAAAAGCAATGAAACATTTAGCTCAGATATATAATACGTCAAGTTCAGTGTGCTGAGTCAACATTATTTTGCCTTAATAAAAATATTCTTTAATCAAGAATAATTTTTCAAGGGATATAATTTTTTTACTCAAGGGAGGTCAATTCTAATATGTTGCTGCATATATTTAGTGTATATGTAAAAGTTTGCCATCTCTAAGACAATTCCTCATGTTGGGAAAAAAATAGCAAAAGCCATAGCAGAAGTTCATACCACACTAAGTCACCTGAACAGCAAACAAGTGAGCCCACTAAGTTGTTCTACAATCAGATATACATGCTATATTTGTAACCTTGTGTAGTATCTTGATTCTCTTTACAAGGTGAACTTTTTAATAAAAAAGTTGCATCAATCCATTTTTGTTTTTGAAATTATTAAATAAATGGCATTAAAGTTCATGCTCATTTCTAAGCTACTATAAAAAGAGCAGAGTATATTTACCCCATCTTCCCCTTTTTATATGGACAAAAAAATATAAATATATATGTGGCACCAAAAGGAGGCAAACATTGAAAGCCATTTGATAATGCAGAATTGTCAGGAATGAAAGGGTATGAAAATATGTATGCAGGCTATCATTTGTCAACAAATTATATGATTAATTTGGGATATATTTAATTGCCTGTAAAATTCACTGTAATGTGATTTAGAAATCATACTTTATGTATAAATTACCTTTGCTGGTAGAATTATATTTTTCTAGCACTAAAATTATGTGGACTAAATGCCAGATTCCTATGCTGGACACTTCCTAGCTGGACCCTGCCAAAGAAAAAGAAAGGAAGGAGAACCAAGTGCAAATGCATTAAAACACACACACACATACATCTTGTCTGGAAACTCATTTTTTAGCATTTGAACTCCTGTAATAACTTTTTTACCTATAGTGGAACAATACCATATGAGATTTACTCAAAAGACTGCAGGAACTTGGTATTGTCACATGTAATCAAGTTCCTTCCTCCCAAGTTTATATGTGGATGTATCTACCCTTCTAATATTTCTTTTGACTATTTTTTAAAGAATATTTTGACCCAGGATAAAATTTGTGAAACACTAACTTATTTTTTTAGATAATATGCCATCTAGTGTCTATATGTTTGGAGGTGGAAAATAAACAAATTAATAAATGAAAGCAGAATTAATAACATTCTATGCAGCGCAAAATATTTTACCTCTGTTTTTATATACTTAATTAAAAATGGAATGCTGCATTTGAGACAGAATCTTGAAACAACTGTCCAACTGAAGTTTTTAAAGACTTTTCATCTACTCCAAGAAACTCAATGTGGAAACTTCTCAGGTACAAATTCTGCTCAGAAAACTGCCATACTTTTCCAACATAAGTTATTAAAGAGTTTATTGTCATCTGCTCCAGGAAATTCAATGTGGAAACTTCACAAGTACAAATTCTACTTGGAAAACTGCCATACTTGTCAACAAAGTCAATTTGTCTATTTCTAACATTACTTCACCATGAGCTTCCTGAGTTTATCTAACTTGACTAAGAAAAGTCATTTGATATAACAATGTTTTTGCAAAAGTCCTGACCTGCAATTTCTGAATCAGCCTAGGAATTTCAATGACATTTTAAAAAGCTGGAATGCAGACAACAATGACAGTCATGAAAGGGAAAAAAAAGGTCATAATGGTTTATAGATTTCAATAGTTCCATCTTAAGAAGAAGAAAACAACCCAATTCAAAGAATTTAAAAAAAGATGACTAATGTTCTGAAAGAATCTTCTCCAGTCAAGTCTCCTCCAAATATGCTGTACTTCAAAAAGCATGCTGACTGGGAATCAGAAATGGAAATCCAACAAATGAAAAATGCTTATGCTTTACATTAGAGCTCAACTTTGTGCTTTGTATTTCCAAAAATATGTTGTATACAATTATTAAATTAATTTGTCAAAATGTTCTTAAAATAAGAAATTTATCAGGAGTATAATGATTTCATCAACAACTAAGAAACCCTTATGTTTTTTTAAACTGTTTTTCAACATTTGTTGTCATGCAGTCAGTCAGGCCTGCCTCCATTCAAAACCCAAGAAAGAAAATCCATTTGCTTTAAAAAAAGATTTCATTCAAATCTTCTCCATTCAAATCTATCAAGCAGCAATGCTTCCTCTTTAAAAATAAAAACAAAACCAAAACCAAAACCAAATAACGTGGCTTGAAGGAAAAACAAAGGAACGTTTCACTACAAACCTCCAACACTTCACTACCTCCACTATTTCAGTACCTCAAGACCAAATATTGATAGATAAAGCTTTGTCTAAAATAATTGATTTATCATCGAACAGTATAATAATTAATTGTTAAATGACCACTAATTTACTGATTCATTGAATTGATAGAGATATAATACTGTATCATTGATTATCTAGTCAATTGATAGCTTGATTGATTTTTAGTAATAAGTAATGTTACTTTTGATTTGTTCTCTAATGTACCAGTTAACATTTATTAATTACCAACATTCATTAAGTAACTGTCTACCTATCACATTAATTAGCTATTGTAATTGTTTAGTGTACTTTTGTCATTGACCATGCCAGCCAAAAACTCCAAATCTTCCACTACCAAACAACAACAAAAGAATAATATCTCTACCAATGACCTCCCAGACTTCTGCACATGCTTCAGATGTCTTGAAACCATCAATGAAAGTGAAAATGCCACCTATGTGATAATCAAGCCCATCTTGCCTGCTTAAATTTAAACAAAAGCCTAGCTGATCTTCTAAAAACATCAGATACATTCCCTTGTCTATGTCCATCATGTTTTCTAAGCTAAACAAACTAAGTACCCTGCCCGACAGAGTTGATAGCATAGAATCACTCATTCACTCAGCAGAAGAATGCTTAGCAACACGTTTTGAAACAACTATACAAGCAAACCTAATCTCTCTTGAAAAAAAATATACAGCACAGATAAATGAATACCTATCAGCTCAAAATCAAAATCCAACTCAACAACCACTACCACAACTACTACCTCAACTACAATCACAACTACAACCAAAAATAACCACCAAATCACAGCCACAAAGAATTATTATCCCATCAAATAATTCCACAAATGACATCCCCTTACTCATCAGAAACATCATAGAACATGATCAGAAATGTCCACATGCCATCTTATTTTGTCTTGAAGACACCAACAAATCAGACAACATCACCAAAGTTCACAATATCATAAGCAACTCAAATACAACAAACATCTCTCCTGAAGATATCATTGAAATAACTAGAGATGGCCCTGAGTTCAAATACAATGATAGCTCGGTGGCCCTAAGATTTTGTAGAATTGTTTGCAAAAATGAGTCCAGCAAGCATATATTCATTCATACAATAAACACCATTGCAAAAACCAATCCCACCCATAACAAACTTTGCTCAAGATCAGACTTATCCATACTGCAAAGAATCCGCTCCCCTGAACTCCGCACAGAACTCAAAAGACGTCTAGACAATGGAAAGAAGGACCTGTACATTGACTACCATGCTGATTGTATCAAAAGTAAGTCATACAACCCACAACTCCACATCCAGCCCCACCTCATCCAACACACCATCATTCAAAACTAGGCACACACTACCTCAGTTCCAACTACAACTGACCTTAAATGCAAACTACTCAATGGAAGAAGCCTTGTAAATAAAATACCTCTTACTAAATATTGCTAAATTCGACATCATATTTGTCTGTGAAACATGGTTCAATGCATCTCTCCCTGACTCCATTACCACAGTAGGAGACTATCATGTTTACCAATCAGATCACAAAATCCGTACAGGAGGTGGTGTTATTATCTTCTATAAAAAGCCCCTACATCTAAAAAACATCCAACTTAGCCAGGAGCTTGCTCTTCCTGAGACCACTGTCTGTGAACTGTCCTTAAATATCACATTTCTATTCTTATTATGTTACAGAGCCCCTGAATATGACATCAAACTTGTAAACAAGTTAAATTCATGACTAACATGGCCAACATCATGCCCACATGCCTTTATTTTTCTTGGTGACTTCACTCTACCTCATATTAACTGGACCCTAAATGAATGTAAAACTGAACACATACATGCAACCTTCTACAATGCTGTAACAAATCTGGGACTAGTAACCAACAATGCTAGGCTTAACAACTGCCTCAATATCATCTTCTGCAATAGTTTGAATGGGCAGGGATACCTTTGGGATGGGTAATAGCTGTGGGATGGGCAGGGATACCTGTGGGATGGGTAATAGCTGTGGGATGGGTAGGGATACCTTTGGGATGGGTAATAGCTGTGGGATAGATAAACCTCCAGTGAAAGCATCGTGGGACTCTATGGTCCACCCTCCCAGGTGCCACACCTATGGCCCTTTATTATCAATAACAATGTAAGCATTGATCCACACATTTGAACATAAACAGAACTCTTTATTAAATGCCCTGTTCAAGGGCCACTCAACATACATGGCTCAATCTCATTAGTGTGATGAGACAGGCTGCAGGAAGCATCCATTAATCATCTATCATCCTGTCTTGCCACTCCACTGCTCCAGCTGGGGAGTTGCACCAGTGTCTCAGGAGGTTGCGCTGCTTCTTCCCTTCACATGAGGCTCTGTTGGGGCCTTGTACATCCTCAGTGTCTATCAGGTTTCGCCCTTGCCTCCATTCACCAGGCTCCATGTCCCCATTGCCTTGTTGGAGGTCCACAAGCCTGTTCTGCAACACTGGGTAGCGGGTGCGCATGAGATTGTGCAGGATGCAGCAAGCTTCCACGATCCTCCTCACGGTCTCTGGGCGATGCTGCATGGTGGTGAGAAGTACCTGGAACCTGTTGGCCAGGATGTCAAAGGCATTCTCCACCACCCGCCTTGCCCTGGACAGCCTGTAGTTGAAGATCCTCTCTTCACGGGTGAGGCATCTGGAAGTGTAGGGCTTCATGAGGTAGGTTCTGAGGGAGAAGGCGTCATCCCCCACAATGAAGTAGGGCACATCTTGCGTGTCATTGGGCAGGGGGTCTGGATCTGGGAAGCCCATGATGAGGTTGCGTTCCAGCCCCTCCTTGAGGTGACTGGCGTTGTATACCTGGGCATCTGAAGCTGACCCGTTGCCTGAAGCATTGATGTACATGAACTTGTAGTCAGCATCAACCATGGCGAAGAGGATGATGCTGAAGAAGCCCTTGTAGTTGAAATAAGTGGACCCCGACTTGGCTGGAGCTTTGCAGGCCACGTGCTTGCCATCCATGGCTCCAACAGTGTGGGGGAAGTTCCACCTCTGATACCACTGCTCTGCAATTTTCTTCCAGCCTTCTTCAGTGGAGGGGCACTGGACGAGCTCCTCCAGGTATTCTTCGATGATGGCCTGCACCACTTCTCTGACCACAATACTGATGGTGTTCTGTGGCACCCTCCAGCCGTACTGCATGCTCCTATAGGTGGTCCCTGAGGCCAGGTGGCACAGAGTGAGTGCCACCTTGAGTCCAGGGTCCAGGCTGGGCCGGAAGTTGGTGCTCTGCTTGGACAACCTGGGTCTCAGCCGCTCCACAACTTCGTCAAACATGGCTGGAGGCATCCTCATGAAGTTCTGGAATGCACGAGTGTCTTCGTTCCTCAGCTCCACCATCACCTTGTTGTACAGTCCGTACTCTGCTCTTCTCCCAATCCATCTTCAGACACAGACACTTCTTGGCCGCCTCCTTTTCTTCCCGTAGAACAGTTGAAAGAGCCTGTAGATGGCTTCGTACTGTTGCAGAACGATGGTGGCTACCAAAAGGAGTGTGTGATGATCCATGGTGGAGATGACTGGATGCTGTGGAAGAGCAAGAGCCAGAGCAAGGCTGCAGAGGTCTGCACAGCAGGGCTGCTGGACTGAAAGTGAGATCCAGGTGAGTTGCTCCCCCTTTTTATAGGCAATATAGGTTTTCCACTATGTGTCCTTTTGCAACCTCTAGGCATCCTCTAGAAATCCTTAATATCTGAGATAGGTCCCCTCTGCGAACATTTTTTCAACTTTAAATGCTTTGTATGCGAGCTGTGTCCGCTTTCATCCTTTCTCCGTCTGTGCTACTAATGCTGCGCGTCCGTTCCACATCCGTTTCACTTCCTCCCTGTGTCCGTTTTCCGTTGGAGCGGATTTGAGTTGCACGGATGTACAGCGGATGCCTAGCGGATATAGCGGACGCGTAACGGATGACGATGGATGTAGAACGGATGTTCCCCATATGCATTGCAGATGCAGAATGGACGCGTTGGATACATTTTCCGCTCAAAAAGTTTTGAGCAGCTCAAAACTTTTTGAGCGGATGGAACCTCAGTCGACGGATGCTGGATGGTTAGAGAGGATGAAAAATGGAGGCAGTGAGTACAGAATGGATGGATCACGTTAACCAACGGATGGCAAGTGTTTCTCTCCGTTTTAGATCCTCTTTCCATCCGTTGGTGCACTGTGACATGGGCTTAAGAATATGCCTATTGGATTGAGAGTATGAGGACAAACAGGAGGGCATGCCTTCTTTTTGCTGGTTTCTGATGCAGGGGATTTGGAAGTTTCACCTGAACTGTATTTCTCCTAAGGAGTCTTCTTTGGATGTGAGGCCATCGCACACAGCAATTTTGGAGCTACTTGTCTGAATAAGAATCTTATTTAAGTTCCATAAGAGCAATTTTTTATTTATTTTAAGCTTTTCAACTCTCTTTCCTTTCAGATTTAGTGAATTTCTTTCCTCCTATATTTGGCTGGCTGCCTTCTTTCACAAATTCCTGAACTTCTTTAACATATCATGATTTCTTCTTGAAATTTCCTCTACTAACTTCAAAACTAATTGCTATTCTAGTAGTGATATTTTAATAGTAATCATTTGTCAGATCTGTAAACAATGATTGATGGTTTAACACAAGAATTTTGATTAATTAAACCAACAATAGTTTTAAAAATAATCTTTGGAGTCTCAGTTGCCTTTTGAATGGTGTGTTACATATTCCAAAAAAAGTAAGATGAGGCCAAGCTAATACCTTTCTCCTTATTTTAAATTAAAATTACAGTTTGGTAACATATTTTAGAGTGCAACTCAAGATCTTGAACTGCTGGGAGGTGGAGCTAATGTCACTACGATATAGTGTGCTCTCTATAGGGCTCTATGGAAGTTTTCCGAATTCCCTCTGCCAGAGGGTCCCAACAGACCTAACCCACCCAGGAGGGGTGGTGAAGAAGAGAGAACCTTCTGTAGATCAGAAGGAGATCTTTCCTTGTTTGATCTGGAGGAAAGCTCTCAAATCCAGCAGGAAGAAAAAGATGGCCATTGCATGCCTGACCTAAGTTGTGACAGCCCAACTGAGAAGAATGAGTGAAGATTGAGGAGGAACAGTGTGGCAACTGGGTGAGAATTTTGTAACTTCTGTTGAGGAATTTGCCCCTTTTAAAACTGACCTGAGTGACAGTGAGACTGTAAAAGAAGGGGGTGGATTTGTCTAGCTGCTACCTCCTAAGAATAGCACAAATAAATACAAAGTCAAAAATAGATACAGATAAGCAATTTGAACCTTTTGAAATATTTGAGAGAAATAAAGTTAAAAAAAGAGGAAAACTGGACCAGCCAATCTAAGGGAATTATTAATTGGACTTTTACTGAAAGTCCTTTTTGGAATGCAGATTTGGACACTGGAGCCCCTAAAAAGAGAAAGATTTGGTGTAAGCTAAAAGAAAGTAAAGCAGAGGAACAGAAGAGAAATAGTGCAACAGTGATACCTGCTGCGCCCCCCCCCCCCCCAAAAAAAAACCCAATATAGTGAAAATCAAGTAAAGTTAAGGAAAGTGTTGATTGACTTTGGGTGATCTATTTAAGAACATTGTTGCAAGATATTTATAAACTGTCTGCACCTGGAGTCTGTTTACAGATAAAATTGCAGAGAAAAAGAGGGGAAACAATGTAAGTTTTAAGCACTATAGTACTCTGTTTGGATATGGACTTTATAAACTGAGTAACTGAAACTGGAAAATAACAGAAACAGTTTATAACACAACTGAATATTATTATTTTTCTGCTCTCCATTTTGATGTTTTAAATTTTTCTTGGTATAAACCTGGAGTTTGGTGGGCCTATATGGATTACAATAAATTAAAAAAGAAAGTAACCTCATTGAAGAGAATTTAGGACTATGGATATTTTGTCTGGGTGAAACTTAACAGCCAAAAGTGTGAAGTGACTTGAGGCCTGAAAAAAAGAACTGGGAAGAAGGAAAGAAATTGTTGGACTATTTCAGGTGCACTTTTTAAGCTGGGTATTGTGGAGTCTGATTATTATTGATTGCCGGAATATTGATTGGCTGTCGCTGTTAAATAATTATTATTTGAAATATTCTATTATCTACAATTATTAAAATGGCAAGCAATACAAACTTAAGTAAAGCAGGGGGAATGCAACATCTGCAGCAGCAGCTTCAGTAGCAGCATCGAGCTCCATGAGCCAGTGCTCTATTGATGTTATGTTGCAGAATGAGAAATTTAATAATTTTCAATCAGAGATGAGAACCATGGTTCAACTACTACAAGAATCACAATGGCCACGAATAACAATAATTTGGCAGACAGGATGCAAAAGATGGAACAAAAGATGGAGCATAAAATGGACAGCATCAAGCAAATGATAATGAAAAATGAACAACGCATTCAGAAAATGGAAGAGAAGACAGAGAAAATAGACAAGAAAATAGAAGACCACAGGCTGATCAAGATAGATAAGGAGCATGAGCAATCCATAATTATGCTAGAGATGGATAGAGCTGACTATTTCTTGACATTCCAGAATATTGAGGAGGAAAAAGGAGAAGACCTTGATGAAAAAAATGGCAGAACTGCTGGCAGATGCGTTGGACAAGAGTAAACAGGAAGTTCCGAGATGGATGAAATATTTAGAATATATACAAGTTATGCAAGAAGAAATAAAAAGGTACATGTGAGATTTATAAAGAAAGCAATAAGAGTGGAAATACTTCAAAGAGCAAGAGACATACCACTGAAGTACAAAGGGAGAGAAATAAATTTTTATTTATTTTTGAAACAAATATCCAGAAGAGTAAGAGATATAAGGAAAGACTATCATTTTTTGACAAGACAACTAATAAAACATGATGTAAATTTTAGATGGCTGATACCTGAGGGAATATTGGTGACTTGGATGGGGAAATGACATACATTAGATACAATAGACAAAGCAGAACAATTCTATTACTGGTACCTTAACCATATGAGGAAAAAGAGAAAAGGGAGGAAATAGAAGGAAAAAACCAAGAGGAAGTGACAGCAGAGAAAAACATGCAACAGGATGAAACTGAAGCAGAACTAAAAGAGAGAAGGGAACGAGAAGAAGCAAGACAGAAAGAACAGAGAGAAATAAGTTCAACTAGAACAACAAAACCTATTTACAACTAAACAGTGGAAGAAGAAATAAAACTATTATCAATTAACATAAACAGACTGAACTCATCTGTAAAAGGGAAAAGGAATAATAAATTAGAAAAATTGAAATGAGAGCTAATTTGTCTCCAAGAGGTACACGTTAAAAAATAATACAGTAAACTATTAGAATACTCCAAAATTGGGAAACTATATTTTTCATTAGCACAGCAAAAGAAAAAGGGGATGATTTTATATATTAAAGAAACAATAAAGGCCAGACAAATTTTTTCAGAGGAAGATGGGAAAATGTTGATGGTGGAGGTAACAATGAACCAAAAATAGATATTGTTAAAAGTGGTATATGCTCCTTAGCAACAAACAAGATGAGTCCTATGGGAAACTTCACAAGAAAATTATAGAATTAGAATATGAAAATATTTGTATGGTAGGAGATTTTAACACAATTGTAGATACTGAACTTAACTATAAGAGTAGTAAAATAAATAAAAAAGTTAGAAAAACACTCCCCAAATCCCTTTTTTTAAATGACAGAAGAAATAGAAGTTCATGATGTGTGGAGAGAAAAATCAATATTCATTCTATCAAATAGGCCTAAACCCTGGTCCAGAATAGATATGGCATGGATGTCCTCAGAATTGAAAACATGAGTACAAGAGAGAAAAATAGAATCTAATATATGGGCAGGTGATAATTTGATAAAATTTATATAGAGAGGACAGAAAAAATTGAGATGGATGCTGAATCAAATAATATTGTAAGATAAAGAATTCATTCAAAATATGGAAAGAACTGGATTTTTGTTTTCAAAGAGAATAGAAAAAGAGATATCTCATTTCAAACTGTATGGGATACTGTCAAAGCATAGATTCGGGGAAGAATTATAACTTACATGGGGAAGAAAAATAAAAACAAGAAACAAAATAAGAAAATGTTAGAGGAAGAATACCAAAGATTAAAAATAGAATTACAGAAAGAATCACCAAAAAAGGAAAAAAAAGATCAAATGGATCTAATTAAACACAAAATGTATCTATTAGAAAATGAAGAACTGGCAAAAAAAATTAAAAATGCAAAACATTTTTTTTTTGAAATGTGAATAAACCAGGAAAATGGTTGGCATATAAACTGAAAAAGGAGAGGGGGAAAAAGATACAATGATTAATAGATGAGGAAGAGATTCTTTATTGCCAAAATGGGGATTAAAAAATAATAATAATAAAAGAATATTATGGAAAACTATGATTAGGAGAAAGTACCAGAATATAAAATACAGAAATATTTGAAACAATCTGAACTTCTGAAACAAATAGAGCCATGTTGAATGAAAGAATAACTATGCTGGAATTGACAGAAGCGATTAAGAGAAAAATGAATAATAAAACACCAGGGTCTGATGGATTACCGGCAGAACTCCATAAAAAATTACAAGATACATTAGGCCCCATGGTATTAGAAGTTAAAAGCCGTGTCACACTGCCCAACAGATGCAAAAAGGACACAACGGAAGAGAAAAATGTTACATTCGTTGTATCCGCGCTCAAAAGGGGTGAAAATTTGCATAATTGGAGCGGACAACACGGACGCGGGGAGGACGCAGGGCGGATGCAAAGTGGATGCGGAACGGAAGCACAGTGGATGGAAGCGGATGGCGCGTCCGCTAGGCTTCCGGGGGGCCTCAGCGAAGCGGACGTGGAACGGAAAAAGCGGATGCAGAACGGATGCACAGCGGATGAAGCGGATGCAGAGTGGAAGCCTAGCAGATGCACAGCGGAAGCCTAACGGATGCCTGGCATTAATTGCACATGCGGGAGGGATGCATTGCGCAAGCCCCCCGGATATAAAGGGAAGCAGCTCACACGTCTAGCATTCCGAGGAAAGACCTGCTACTGGACACTTCGAGTTCCTTGCCTGCATGTCTGCATGCAAGCCTTGCTGCCAGCCTGCCTCCAAGCCTGCCTCCCAGCCTGCCTCCCAGCCTGCCTCCCAGCCTCCTGGGCAGCCTCCCTGCCAGCCTTGCTGCCAGCCTGCCTTCCAGCCTCCCTTCCAGCCTTGCTGCCAGCCTGCCTTCCAGCCTCCCTGCCAGCCTTGCTGCCAGCCTGCCTTCCAGCCTCCCTGCCAGCCAGTCTGTCTGCAAGCCTTGGTGCCTGCCTTCCTGCCAGCCTTCCTGCCAGCCTTCCTAACAGGCTTCCTGCCAGCCTTGGTGCCAGCCTTCCTGCCAGCCTTGGTGCCTGCAAGCCTTCCTGCCAGCCAGCAACCCCACAACCATGGGGAAGAAGCGAAAGTCTCAGCAACCTGCCGCCATTCCTGGCAAGAGGGACAGGGCCACCCTCCCGCCCCATGTCCCTGACTCTGCTTCTGCTGGGGCTTCTGCTGCTTGGGCTCGCTCTTCTGTTGCTGGAGCTTCTGCTGTAGCTGCTCCTGGCAGTGGTGCTTCTGCTGCGTACTCTGCTGAAGCTGCTCCTGGTCCTGCTGGTCCTGCTGCTGGTACTTACTCTGCTGCTGCTCATCCTGGTCTTGCTGCTGCTGCTGCTGATGATCCTGCTGCTGCTGCTGCTGCTTATGATCCTGCTGGTGATTATGCTGCTGCTGCTGCTGATGATGATGATTATGATCCTGC
This sequence comes from Laticauda colubrina, assembly GCA_015471245.1. NCBI lineage: Eukaryota > Metazoa > Chordata > Lepidosauria > Squamata > Elapidae > Laticauda > Laticauda colubrina. The sequence goes on along the minus strand of BLBF01000095.1, from coordinate 267,215 downwards.
TGGTGATGCTGCTGCTGCTGCTGCTGTTGGTGTGGAGGAGCAGCCCCTACAACCTGGAAGTCCCTCTTATGAGGGCCCATCTGGTCCTGCCAAAGGGAGGAAGAGGCGTATGCAACAACGGGAGAGGAGGCAGTATTACATCGAGGAAGCGCACGAGGATGAGGTGCTGGAATGGCTGAGAGAGAACGACTATCTGTGGCGGAAGGGACACTGGCTGTACAGGGACACCAAGCGGAAGCAGGCTGCTTGGAGAGAGAGGGCAGAGAGTCTGGGCTACACTTCAGAGGTGCTCCTCGGCTGGTGGAAGCACATGCACACCTGGTACGGGAAGCTGCACCGCAAAAAATCTGGCGAGGCCACGGTTAAGCTGACAGACAGAGAGAACTACGTCATGGCCAAGTGCAGCTTCTTGGAGGGTGAGGTCCGCCACTGAGGAGCACCAGGAGCCCAAATCTCTACCCTCTCTCTCCGGCAGCCTGCTGGGAGCCAGTCCTCTGGTGGCCGAGAGTCAGTCCCTGTTTCCATGCAGGTATCTCTGGAGCGTGCCACGGTGGAGAACCCCCAGGCAGGTGTTGAAAGCGTGGTGGAGAGCGATGAGGACTCCATGGTGCAGTGGGAGAAAGGAGACATCGAGTCCACCGCTGCCAAAGCCGCATCCACCCACACCTCTGCCACCACAGTAAGGCAGAGAGCCGGACCGCAGGAGGGGCCGAGCCACAAGGTCCTGGTGGAGATCAGGGACACCATCCGCACCAGCATAGGTCTCCTCTCTCAGGTGGTCCCAATCGAATCCTCCTCCTCCAACCGCAAGCCCTTCCTCAATTATGTGAACCAGACCCTCAAGGAGATGGCGGATCCCCAGTACCAGGTGGTGAAGGAGAGGATCACCACGCTGCTTAACAACCCTCCAGACCCAGAGGCACCTGCTCCCACCCAGTCCAGGTCTGCTCCTCCACCCCAGGTGATGTCCCTCCCATACCAAGGCTTCCCACACCCCCTCACCTACCAGGGCTACAGCTACCCTGAGGTCCAGCAGCACAGACAGCAGCCCTTACAGATGCAGGCACAGAGTCATCGGGCGACACCGCTGCCACCGGTTCCAATGATGCCACCGATGCCAACCTCGACAGTCCTCACCCCGCTGCAGAGCAGGCAGCCCCACTACACTGCTCCTTCCTCCATCCCACAGCCAAGCCCGGCCTCAGTACATCTGTCCTCAGTACTGGGGCTGACACCACATGGCATGGAGGAAGGACCTCTCAGCATCGCGGGGCTGAGCCAGCTGTCCGACACCTTCCTCAACACACCGTCCCCTGTTGTCCTCTTGGGGCTAGGCACTCCAATAACACCTCAGACCAACACTGCAGCAGCACCCACCTCCACAGCACCTGCTCCCTAAAATCTCAGCCTGGGCACACACCTCCGAGTGACCAAGAGGAGTGCCAGAGACTGGCTGCCTGGATATTTGTGGACTTTATTTGGACGCTTGACTTGGGTCATGTTTATTTTACAGCTTGTTGTTCAATAAAGTTTATCTTTGTTTTACACACTTGCTTCATTAATTTTTTTCTATAAAGTATGGGTGGAAACTTTTAGAAATGGTTTAGCCTTTGCATGCTTGTGGGATGGGTTAAGATAGCAGTGGGATGGGCAGGGATACCTGTGGGATGGGTTAAGATAGCTGTGGG
>BLBF01000095.1:224959-265517 GCA_015471245.1 Laticauda colubrina | reverse complement strand
GGATACCTGTGGGATGGGTTAAGATAGCTGTGGGATGGGAAGGGATACCTATGGGATGGGTAATAGCTGTGGGATAGATAAACCTCCAGTGCAAGCATAGTGGGACTGTGTGGTCCACCCTCCCAGGTGCCACCCCTATGGCCCTTCATTATCAATTACAATGTAAGCATTGATCCACACATGTCAACATAAAAACAACTCTTTATTAAACGCCCTGTTCATTGTTGGCCAACCAAACATACATGGCCCAATCTCATCCGTGTGATGAGACAGGCTGAAGGAAGCATCCATTAAGCATCTACCATCCTGTCTTGCCACTCCACCGCTCCAGCTGGGGAGTTGCACCATTGTCTCAGGAGGTTGCGCTGCTTCTTCACTTCATGTGAGGCTCTGTTGGGCCCTTGCACATCCTCAGTGTTGATCAGGTTTCGCCCTTGCCTCCATTACCCAGGCTCCATATCCCCATTGCCTTGCTGGAGGTCCACGAGCCTATTCTGCAAGACTGGATAGTGGATGCACATGAGATTGTCCAGGATGCAGCAAGCTTCCACCATCCTCCTCATGGTCTCTGGGCGATGCTGCATGTTGGTGAGAAGTACCTGGAACCTGTTGGCCAGGATGCCAAAGGCGTTCTCCACCACCCGCCTTGCCCTGGACAGCCTGTAGTTGAAGATCCTCTCTTCACGGGTGAGGCATATGGAGGTGTAGGGCTTCATGAAGTAGGTTGTGAGGGAGAAGGCGTCATCCCCCACGATGAAGTAGGGCACATCTTGCGTGTTGTTGGGCAGCGGGTCTGGATCTGGGAAGCCCACCATGAGGTTGCTTTCCAGCCCCTCCTTGAGGTGACTGTCATTGTATACCTGGGCATCTGAAGATGAGCCGTTGCCTGAAACATTGATGTACATGAACTTGTAGTCAACATCGACCATGGCGAAGAGGATGATGCTGAAGAAACCCTTGTAGTTCTGATAAGTGGACCCCGAAGTGGCTGGAGCTTTGCAGGCCACGTGCTTGCCATCTATGGCTCCAACAGTGTGGGGAAAGTTCCACTTCTGATACCACTGCTCTGCAACTTTCTTCTGTCCTTCTTCAGTGGAGGGGCACTGGAGGAGCTCCTCCTTGTATTCTTCGATGATGGCCTGCACCATTTCTCTTACAACAAAGCTGATGGTGCTGGGTGGCACCCTCCAGCCGTACTGCATGCTCCTGTAGGTGTTCCCTGAGGCCAGGTGGCGCAGAGTGAGTGCCACCTTGAGCCTAGGTTCCAGGCTGGGCGGGAAGTTGGTGTTTGTCTTGGTCAACCTGGGTGTCAAGTGCTGCACAACTTCATCAAACATGGCTGGAGGCATCCTCATAAAGTTCTGGAACGACCGAGGGTCTTCACTCCTGAGCTCCACCATCAGCCTGTCGTAAAGTACGTACTGCGCTCTTCTGGTGAACCATCTTCAGAGCCAGACTTTTTTGGGGTGCCTCCTTTTCTTCCCGTAGTACTGTTCACAGAGACTGTAGATGGTTTCGCAGTGTTGCAGAAGGATGTTGGCTGCCGAAAGGATTTTGTCACAATCCACGGTGGACATGACTGGATGCTGTGGAAGAGGAAGAGGCAGATGAAGGCTGCAGAGGTCTGCACCGCTGGGCTGCTGGTCTGAAAGTGCGAAGCAGGCGAGTTGCTCCCCCTTTTTATAGGCAGTATAGGTTTTCCGCTAGGCATCCTCTAGGCATCCTCTAGGCATCCTCTAGGCATCCTTAATATCCGAGATAGATCCCCACTGCGAACCTTTTTTCTGCTTTAAACGCTTTGTTTCCATTCTGCATCCGTTCTGCATCCGTTCCGCATCTGTTCCGATTCCTCCCTGCGTCTGGGCGGATGCGAATTGCGCGGATGCGCAGCGGATGCCAAGCGGATATAGCAGATGCATAGCAGATGCGTAACGGATGCGTAGTGGATGCGTAGCGGATGCAGAACGGACGAACTGGATACATTTTCCACGCAAAAGTTTTAAGCAGCCTAAAACTTTTGGAGCGGATGAAATGTCCATAAACGGATGCTGGACGAATAGAGAGGAAGCCAAATGGAGGCAGTGAGTACATCCCGTTTTCGAATGGATGGCAAACTTTTTTGTCCGTTTAACTTCCTCTTTGCATCCGTTGGTGCAGTGTATCAGGGGCTTTACAATGAAGTTCTATTAGAAGCAAAAATGCCTAACTCATGGATGGGAGTAAATATTACTCAGTATATCAAAAGATTATTCAGACTTAACAAAGAATTATAGGCCATTATCTTCATTAAATGCTGACTATAAAATAAATATTTCGATAATAGCAGAGAGATTTAAAAGGGTTTTGAATGAATTTATATACTAAGACCAAAATGCATTTTTGCCAAAGAGACAAATTAAAAACAATATGAGAATGATTTTGAATACATTGGAGTACTATGAAACACCCCCTGGAAAACAAATGGCATTGATCTTTCTGAATGCGCAGAAAGCATTTGATAATGTTAATTGGCAATTTATGCTATTACAGTTAAAATATATTGACTTTAGAGAGACATTTATTAATGTGATTAAAGCAATATATCATAAACAATCACCTAAGGTGATGATAATTGATTAATTATATTAATTGATATCATGTATCACCTAAGGTGATACATGTATCAATTAACCTATACAAAATGCAATATTATAAGCACCATATTAATTTTATTTTTTTACCACCCCTGAAGCTGCTGTTACTCCCAAAGTATTTCCATTTTGAATAAACAAGTTTGAGGTAATGTGTGACAAAAGGGGCTCAATATTTAAAAACATTTTTGATTAAATATAATTTCAAATAATTTTGTCACAATATATTGAGCCATTGGAAGCGTGAAAATTGAATCATATTACTTTTTTTTTGCAAGGAATGCTGCTCTTCTATTAAATTGAAAATCCCATTTCAAAGGCAGACAATATCAACAACTGTATAGTTTTGTCTCCATGATTTGTCTTCAAAACTACTAAAATTAATTGAAGATTCCTTCTTGGGAACGTCCACTATCCTTCAAGTTGAAACTTGCTGTGCCCTTGATTTTATTTTTCTGTTCTAAATAGTTTAACAAAAAAACAAGGCTGCTGTGTATCTTGTTGTGCAAGCAATAGCCAGTTAAAGCATTCAAATTTCTTAACAACTGGTTCTGTGGGTGTGGCCTAATTTGTGTGTGTGGCTTGGTGGTCATGTGAGTGGCTAGGCATGGCTTGTATGTAAATATTTTAAATATTTATTTAATTTTTATTTTCAATATTAAATTTTTATACAAAAGAGCAACGTTTACCCAATATCAGGCAAATCAGGCAGGCAGGCAGATTGAGTTGGTCTCAGAATCACAGATTCACTTATAGATCTGTGTTTCTGCCATCTGCTACCCGAGTCTGCACTGAATAATAGAAGCTTCAGGCTCAGCTCTGCTTTTAGATGAGCTAGAAAACAAGCAATCTGGTGATTTCCTGCTTTCTAGCTAATCTAAATTTCCTGACATAGCAGAACAGCTGATAGTCAGGGCAAAAAATAAGGAAAAATAGCAACTTAGCAGGCAAGTTTGATGCCGTGCATGCCAGGTAGGGAGTAAGTGGGTGGGGTGGGGCAGGGCGGGGCCAGCCAGTGGTGCAATTTGCCAGTTCTCTGGCAGGTAGAATCCCACCCTTGGTGAGTGTATGTTTTGTGTGCGCATGTAGACCATTTCCTAAAAACTTCAGCTGTGCCGCCTGGACAGCTGACAAGTGCTGTGCATGGGTGTGCAGCATTTGAAAATTCTCTTCTTTCTTGCTTTTTCAATCTCAGCTGTGCCATGCAAAGCAGCTGAAGTTGAAAAAGCAGGAAATAAAGGACAGCCAAGAGTCTGGGTGGGCGGCTGGGCCAAATAGAACAGCAGATATCAAACTGGTTCAGTGCCTGCTGCTCTACAGAACTGGGCTGAACCAGTAGCATCCCAACCCTGAATTAAGTGAAAGTAGTTTTTCACTGGCACTATCTCAAAATAGGGTTTGAGAGTTCAGTGTTCAGTTTGTTAAAATACTTTATTTAAAAAAGAAAAATTTGAATATTTTTACAGAGAAAACCACTGTCAGATCTGTGTATCTGTCATTCTTCAATGGAAGAAGAAGGGTGGCTGGGGGTGGTGGTGGTTGATACAAATAAACCTTTTTGATGTAACCTGAATATCTTAATTCTTGGATGGAATCTGTATAACCTGCACATGACTGTACAACTGGGGACTGGAGCCATAAAAATTCCAGCTCTGAAAAAACTTCCTGGGAAGCTCTTCTCAACTACATTCCCAGAAAAGGGGGGGATTTAATATGTTGCTTTTTTGTATTGACAAAATCAACACTGGACTAAGGAGAGAGGTTCTAACTCCCTTTATCTAAGCTGCATGCTGGAGGGACTCTGCTTTGAATATCGCCTGGCTATTGTCTTTTTCAATAAAGAATTCCTTTTGAAATACCCAGTTTTCAAAAGTTCATTCTTATCATCTGAAGGGGAGAGAGTCTGGTATATAAAGCAGGGACTGCATTAGTGGTCAATCCGAAAACAAAAAAAAAATTTCTCCTTTGAAAATTTCACTCTACCAAGGGGACACTACAAAAATTGTCTGAACATAGCAATGAGCAAGGGGAAACTGAATGCTGGGGAGAAACTTCAACAACTATCCAGCCAGACACTGGCTCCGTATGCCCCATCAAAAACATTTAAGCTGTCTGCAAAAATTCAATTAAGCCTTGATGGTCTATGGGAAAGAGACACAGCTTTCCCATGGAAGGAAGAGCCAAGGGAATAACTCTCTGTTGGGCTCTACATCTTACCAGTGTCTCGGAGCTCAACATGACAGCTTGGCAGCCTTGGAGCTGTGAATCCCCAGTCTTCACTTTGAGCCCAATATTGCAGCTTGGCAGCCAATCCAGACCAGCAGAGAAGGGAGGGAGGGTTGTGGGTGACATTTCAAAGCCTCGGAGCTGTGTATCTCAGATGTCAGTTTAGGAGTGAGGGAGGACTGCAGCTTCTTTTGCAGTCTTGGAATTCTGATAATATAGATGGATGACTCTTTGAACTGTGGAATTGTGGGTGGATTTGGCTTTAATACAGTGCTGGGTTTAAGGCGAATTGATAATTGTTATTTGGGATACTAATGGGAGGCAGGGTGGAGGGAGGAACGTAATATTAGCTTAGGTGTGGTTTAAGTAGGCACAGGGTGAGGGCATGGATAATTAGGTAATGGGCAGATTAGGGTGGGGCTGATTCTGGGTAATTGGGCAGGGATGGATAAAACAACATTGGGTTAACTATTCTTAACATTGACTTTTCAAGTTATCCATTGTTGAAGCTCTTAGGCATGATTGGGAATACAGCAATAAACTCTACAATTGCAACACTACAAGTGTGATCTTTTATTGATTAACAGATCCAGTTCTTAGCAGAGACCGACACCCCCACTTGTGGTAACTGTAAACTTAGGTGGAAAATGGAGCTGGAAACCCTTTCCGATCAGGAAGAACAGATTGAGGAACCTCTGGCAGATGATCAACTGAAACTATACATAAATCGCTTTGTGAGGGAGGCCCTGGAGGACCTCAATATGCAGGATAAACTAGGTCGTCAATGAAGGAGAGCAAGTGAACCAGCAATTGAGAGAACCCGAGCTGTCAACCCTGATCCAGCTGAGACTAATGGACCACATTAGAGGACCAACAGCTGTGCCAGGTATCCAAACCCTTACCGTTCCTGAGCAGGGGATTAATCCCAGCCAACAACTGCAGAAAAAAGATTCTGCCCCTGGGGGTGAAATTTGATAGGGACCCCCATAAATTGGGATTCTTCCTGGCACAAGTCCTCACCTATATGCAAGAACAAGGATGGAAATTCCCAACACAGGGGGCCCAATTGTGAGTCATCAGCCTAGGTCTAGAAGGGGCAGCTGCCAGATGGATGTTAATCCTCCACAATGTGGATGTCCCAGAGCTGAGGAACCTCGATCAATTCATGACAGCCCTATGTCACCAATTCGAAGATCCCCTCACCAATTGAAAAAACTAAAGCCCATGTCACACTGCACCAACGGATGCAAAGAGGATGTAAAATGGAGAAAAACGCTTGCCATCCATTGGAAAACGCGAAGCATCCGTTGTGTACTCACTACATATGTCTTTCATATGCTCTATCCGTGAAACATCTGTCTACTGTTTTGAGCGACACAAAACTTTTTGAGCGGATGAACTTTCCGTCGCGTACGATCTACATCCACGACACATACAGGCAACAAACGTTCTACGTCCATTGTCATCCATTAAACGTCCGCTGTATCCTCTTGGCATCCTCTGGGCATCTGCGCAACTCACATCCGCTCCAGCGGAAAGAGGGAGGAAGTGAAAGGTACACGGAACATCCATACAGCATTAGTAGCATGGACATAGAAAGGATGAAAGCAGATGCAGCTCGGATATAAAGCATTAAAATGGACAAAACGTTTGTATATGGGACGTATCTCGGATATTTAGGATGTCTGGTGGATGTCTAGAATATGTGGAAGGTTCCACACAACATCATCAGCATTGTGGTCAGAGAAGTGGTGCAGTGCATCATCGAAGAATACGTGGAGGAGCTCCTCCAGTGTCCCACCACTGAGGGAGGCTGGAGGCAAGTTGCAGAGCAGTGGTATCAGAGGTGGAACTTTCCCCACACCGTTGGAGCCATAGATGGGAAGCACGTGGCCTGCAAAGCTCCAGCAAACTCAGGGTCCAATTATTACAACTACAAGGGCTTCTTCAGCATCATCCTCTTCGCCATGGTCGATGCTGACTACAAGTTCATGTACATCGATGCTTCAGACAACAGGTCAGCTTCAGATGCCCAGGTATACAATGCCAGTGACCTCAAGGATGGGCTGGAATGCAACCTCATCATGGGTTTCCCAGATCCAGACCCCCTACCCAACGACACACAAGATGTGCCCTACTTCATCATGGGGGATGATGCCTTCTGCCTCAGAACCGACCTCATGAAGCCCTAAAGTTCCAGATACCTCACCCATGAAGAGAAGATCTTCAACTACAGGCTGTCCAGGGCAAGACAGGTGGTGGAGAACGCCTTTGGTATCCTGGCCAACAGGTTCCAGGTACTTCTCACCACCATGCAGCATCACCCAGGGACTGTGAGGAGCATCGTGGAAGCTTGCTGCATCCTGCACAATCTCATGCACACCCGCTACCCAGTGTTGCAGAACAGGCTTGTGGACCGTCAACAAGAGAATGGGGACATGGAGCCTGGTGAATGGAGGCAAGGACGAAACCTGATAGACACTGTGGATGTACAAGGCCCCAACAGAGTTTCACGTGAAGGGAAGAAGCAGCGCAACCTCCTGAGACACTGGTGCAACTCCCCAGCTGGAGCAGTGGAGTGGCAAGACAGGATGGTAGATGATTCATGGATGCTTCCTTGAGCCTGTCTCATAACACTGATGAGATTGTGCCATGTATGTTTAGTGGCCCTATAATGAATTGGGCATTAATAAAGAGTTTTGTTTAGTTTGAAATGTGTTGATCAATGAATAAATTGTTATTGATAACAAAGGGCCATATGTGTGGCAGCTGGGAGGGTGGACCATACAGTCCCACTATGCTTGCACTGGAGGTTTGTCTATCCCACAACTATCCTTACCCATCCCACAACTATCCTTACCCATCCCACAGCTATCCTTACCAATCCCACAGCTATCCTTACCCATTCCACAGCTATCCATCTCACCGCTATCCTTACCAATCCCACAAGCATGCAAAGGCTTAACCCTTTTTTCAAAGTTTTCACCAACACTTTTTAAAAAATGAACCAAGTGTGTGAAGCAAAGATAACCTTTATTAATAACAAACTGTATGACTTTATTAAAAAGCAAAATGACCCAAGTAAAGTGTCTTAAGCAAAGATAAAGTGAACAGGTAACAACTCAGTCTCTGGCACTCTTCTCAGTCACTCTGAGGTGTGCCCATGGTCACAGATGTAAAGGGGCCAGGGACTGTGGAGGTGGCTGTTGCTGGAGTGCTGGTCTGAGGCACCATTGGGGTACCTGGCCCCGAGAGTACAACAGGAGATGGTGTGTGCAGGAAGCTCTCAGAGAGCTGACTCAGTCCCGTGAGGTTGAGAGGGCCTTCATCAAGTACCTGGGATGTGAGGCCCAAGACTGATGACAGATGTTCTGATGACCGGCTTGGCTGTGGGGTGGAGGAAGGAGGAGTGTAGTGGGGCTGTCTGGTCTGCATCTGGGTCAGGTGAGGCATCTGTGGTGTCTGTGGCGTCCGATGAACCTGGGCCTGGACTGGGAAGGGCTGCCTCTGCTGTGGGAAGTCCTGATAGTGGTAGGCTTGGTAGGTGAGGGGCTGTTGAAATCCATGGAAGGGCTGTGACATTGCCTGGGGTTGGTGGAGCAGACCTGGAGTGGGTAGGAGCAGGTTCAGCTGGGCCTGGAGGGTGGTGCAGAAGAGCTGTGATCCTCTCCTTCATCACCTGGTACTGGACCTCGGTCATGTCCATGAGGGTCTGGCTCACGCACGTGATGAAGGGCTTGTGGTTCGAGGATGGTATGTTGAAGTGGACCAGCTGAGAGAGGAGATCTGTGCTGGCTTTGATTGTGTCTCTGATCTCCAAGAGGACAGTGTGGCTCTGTCCCTCCGGTCTGTCTCTCTGCCTGATTTCTGTGGAGGTGGAGCTGGGTGTGGGTGTGGGTTGGTCTCTAGTGGCTGCTTCTTCTTGCTCCATCTGAGACAGGGGATCCTCCACATCCTCTGGCATGGGGAGTGCAGCTGTTGGGGGGGTCTCTGTCATGGGCCCCTCCAAAGACACCTGCCTGGACACGTTAGCTGTCTCCTGGCTGGAAGAGGAGTGGCTCTCTGTGTGCTGTCTTAGGGAGAGAGTTGACAGAGGGGCTGCTCCTCGGTGGCGGATCTCACCCTCCAGGAAGCTGCATCTGGCCATGACATAGGTCTCCTGGCCAGTGAGCTTGACAGCGGCCTGCCCGGATTTCTTCAGGTGCAGCTTGCCATACCAGGTGTGCATGTGCTTCCACCATCTAAGCAGTACATATGAAGTGTAGCCCAGGCTCTCCGCCTTCTCTCTCCAAGCTGCCTGCTTTCTCTTGGTGTCACGATAGAGCCTGTGGCCCTTCCTCCACAGGTACTCATTTTCCCTCAGCCATTCCAGCACCTCCTCCTCATGGTCTTTGGAAATGCAGTACTGTTTCCTCTCTCCCTTCTCCTTGCCTTGCCTCTTCCTCCCTCTGGCAGGGGCTTCAGGGCCTTCAGCAGCAGGGCTTTGAGGGCCTTGGGGCTGGTCCATCACAGCAGCAGCACCAGCAGCAGCACCAGCAGGAGAAGCACCAGCAGCATCAGGAGAAGCACCAGCAGCATCAGGAGAAGCACCAGCAGCACCAGCAGTAGAAGCACCAGCAGCACCAGCAAGAGGAGAAGCACCAGCAGCACCTGCAGGAGAAGCACCAGCAGCAGCAACACCAGGAGCAGCAGCAGCAGCTGTTTTGTTTAATCAAATTTTTGCCACTTTTGAGAGTGGATAACAACGGATGGAGCCACCCCTGAAATTTTTCTCATCCGCTGTGTCCTTTTTGCATATGTTTTGCATCCATTGGTCAATATGACCTGGCGTTAAGCTTGGGTTGTAAAGAAGGCCTTTGCCCTGTAGCTGAATACACTGAGAAATTTTATGACCTGGCCAGCCAGAAGATATTTTAGTCTGCTGGTTCAAAGATGGACTCAGCAATGACCTGTACACTGCCTGCCTGGCCCGTGGGGCCCCTAATCTTCTGCATGAATGGTACCTGATGGCAAAGGAGGTGGAGATAGACATGGCCCGTAACCAGTGCTGCAGTGGCAGGGTTTGGAGAAGATCCCCCACCCCAGGGTAAGCAAGACCCTTTCAAACTCCAAGCCACCATGGCACCAAGATCTTCTGGCTATTTTAAGTGTGGAAAGGAGGGACACCGTGCAGTGGAGTGCCATTCAAAATCCCCTGCCAGAAAACCAGACCACCCATCGGGGGAAACCTGGAAAATCCAACCCCAAGGAAAAGAAACTGCCCCAAGAAGCCAAGAAACCATGAGGTTTCAATCCCTCCCAAACCCATAGGAAGAATCCCCAGTCCCCAAGGAGATCTGAGCCAGTCTGAAAGAGATCTGGAAGATGACCCACTGGTAAACAATCCAATCAAGCACTTTACCCCTAAGAATGTTTATCCCCAGCTGAGGGAAGGGAGAGGAAGCAGCAGCATTACTGGATTCGGGATGCACTCAGTATTCTGACCAAAGCTTCCTGAGACCATAATTAAGCATACACTTAGTCCAAACAACTCTTGTTTTATTTCAGTGCTGGGAATTATGTTCATTCCCAGCCGGTAATGAGTCCCAAACAGTCTCTCAAGATAAGCACCCACCTTTATCGCCTTTGAATTGCTGCCAGCCAAATTAAGTGCCAAATTAACTGTAAAAAGCCAAACGAAGTACAAAGTCCATACAGAGCTTCAAAGTTTAATCCAAACAGAGCACTCCAAGCAGTTCTCATAAAACTCCAAAATGCAAAACTAAATGTGAGTTCCATCAAGAAAAAATTGACTACCTGGGATACAGAATATCCCATGAGGGAATAGAGATGGATCCATATAAAGTAAAAGTTGTCCTCGTTTGGGAGCCACCATATACTTACAAACAACTACAAAGCTTCCTGGGCTTTGTGAACATCAGTTCATTCCAGCTTTTGTGAATATCACCCTCCCCATCACGAACTTGTTAAAAATGAAGGGGGGGACTAAAGCCAAGACAACCCCTTACCTGGATGATGGAATGCGAAGCAGCATTCAAAAAACTTAAACAACTATTCTCACTTGAACCAACCCTGAAACACCTAGATACAGAGCAACCATTTGTTGTTCAAGCAGACGCTAGTGATGTAGCAGTAGGAGCAGTTCTACTCCAAAGAATGAACGTGGACAGTTGTAACCATGCTTCCAAGAAACTGACAGAAACCAAGCAAAGATGGGCTAAATGGGTGAAAGAGGCATATGCCCTGCGATGGGCACTTCTCACATATTTTAGGCACTTCTCACATACTTCCTAGAAAGGAACTTGGGAACACCTTCCCTCCTCACAAAATGAGTGGATAGCCAAACAACATGTAAAAGCCCCCATGTTAATATGGAAGTTCCACCTGAAATACCCTCAGAGCCATGTATCTGCCATTCTTCAATGAAAAAAGAATGGGGGGATTGATACAAGTAATCCTTTTTGATGTAACATGAATATCTTAATTCTTGTATTGAATCTGTATAACCTGAACATGATTTTACAATTGGGGACTGGAGCCCAGAAGCCTGGATACTTGTAACCATTTGTACAGATAGGAAGAGGAGAAGAGGCCATAAAAATTCCAGCTCTGAAAGAAACTTCCTGAGAATCTCTTCTCAACTACATTCCCAGAAAAGGGGAGGGAATTCTCATGTTGCTTCTTTGTACTGACAAAATCCACACAGGACTAAGGGGAGGGGTTCTAAAGCCCATGTCACATTGCACCAACGGATGGAAAGAGGATGTAAAATGGAGAGAAACACTTGCCATCCGTTGGTTAAAGCGATCCATCTGTTCTGTACTCACTGCCTCCATTTTTCATCCTCTCTATCCATCCAGCATCCGTCGACTGAGGTTCCATCCACTCAAAAAGTTTTGAGCTGCTCAAAACTTTTTGAGCGGAAAATGTATCCAACGCGTCCGTTCTGCATCCGCAACACATATGGGGAACATCCGTTCTACATCCGTCATCATCCGTTACACGTCCACTATATCCGCTAGGCATCCGCTCTGCATCCGCGCAACTCAAATCCGCTCCAGCGGAAAACGGACACAGGGAGGAAGTGAAGTGGATGCGGAACAGATACAAAGTGTTAGTAGCACGTACGGAGAAAGGATGAAAGCGTATGCAGCTCGCAAATAAAGCATTTAAAACGGAAAAAACGTTCGCAGAGGGGACCTATCTCGGATATTAAGGATGTCTAGAGGATGCCTAGAGGATGCAAAAGGACACACAGTGGAAAACCTATATTTCCTATAAAAAGGGGGAGGAACTCACCTGGATCTCACTTTCAGACCAGCAGCCCTGCTGTGAAGACCTCTGCAGCCTTCATCTGGCTGTTGCTCTTCCACAGCATCCATTAATGTCCACCATGGATCGTAACACACTCCTTTTGGTAGCCACCATTGTTCTGCAACAGTGTGAAGCCATCTATAGGCACTTTCACCTGTTCTATGGGAAGAAAAGGAGGTGGCCAAGAAGTGTCTGGGTCCGAAGATGGATCGGGAGAAGAGCAGAGTACGGACTGTACAACAAGTTGATGGTGGAGCTGAGGAACGAAGACACTCGGGCATTCCAGAACTTCATGAGGATGCCTCCAGCCATGTTTGACGAAGTTGTGGAGCGGCTGACACCCAGGTTGACCAAGGCAAACACCAACTTCTGGCCCAGCCTGGAACCTGGGCTCAAGGTGGCACTCACTCTGCGCCACCTGGCCTCATGACCACCTACAGGAGCATGCAGTACAGCTGGAGGGTGCCACACAACACCATCAGCATTGTGGTCAGAGACGTGGTGCAGGCCATCATCGAAGAATACAAGGAGGAGCTCCTCCAGTGCCCCTCCACTGAAGAAGGCTGGAAGAAAGTGGCAGAGCAGTGGTATCAGAAGTGGAACTTCCCCCACACAGTTGGAACCATAGATGGGAAGCACGTGGCCTCCAAAGCTCCAGCCAAGTCGGGGTCCACTTATTTCAACTACAAGGGCTTCTTCAGCATCATCCGCTTCGCGATGGTCGATGCTGACTACAAGTTCATGTACATCGATGCTTCAGGCAACGGGTCAGCTTCAGATGCCCAGGTATACAACGCCAGTTACCTCAAGGAGGGGCTGGAATGCAACCTCATCATGGGCTTCCCAGATCCAGACCCCCTGCCCAACGACACACAAGATGTGCCCTACTTCATCGTGGGGGATGACGCCTTCTCCCTTACAACCTACCTCATGAAGCCCTACACTTCCAGACTCCTCATCCGTGAAGAGAGGATCTTCAACTACAGGCTGTCCAGGGCAAGGCGGGTGGTGGAGAACGCCTTTGGCATTCTGGCCAACAGGTTCCAGGTACTTCTCACCACCATGCAGCATCACCCAGGGACTGTGAGGAGCATCGTGGAAGCTTGCTGCATCCTGCACAATCTCATGCGCACCCACTACCCAGTGTTGCAGAACAGGCTTGTGGACCTCCAACATGGCAATGGGGACATGGAGCCTGGGAAATGGAGGTAAGGGTGAAACCTGATAGACACTAAGGATGTGCAAGGCCCCAACAGAGCTTCCCTTCAACAGAGTGAAGGGAAGAAGCAGCGCAACCTCCTGAGACACTGGTGCAACTCCCCAGCTGGAGCAGTGGAGTGGCAAGACAGGATGATAGATGATTAATGGATGCTTCCTTGAGCCTGTCTCATCACACAGATGAGATTGTGCCATGTATGTTCGGTGGGCCTACAATGAACAGGGCATTTAATAAAGAGTTGTGTTTATGTTGACATGTGTGGATGAATGATTACATTATTATTGATAATAAAGGGCCATATGTGTGGCACCTGGGAAGGTTGACCATAGAGTCCCACTATGCTTGCACTGGAGGTTTATCTATCCCACAGCTATTAGCCATCCCAAAGGTATCCTTGCCCATCCCACAGCTATTACCCATCCCAAAGGTATCCCTACCCATCCCACTGCTATCCTTACCCATCCCACAAGTATGCAAAGGCTTAAACCATTTCTATAAGTTTCCACCAAGACTTTATTTAATAAAATAAATGAAGCAAGTGTGTGAAGCAAAGATAATCTTTATTAATAACAAGCTGTAAAAGAAAAATGACCCAAGTCAAGTGTCCAAAGCAAAAATAAAGTCAACAGGTAGCCACCCAGTCTCTGGCACTCTTTTTGGTCACTCGAAGGTGTGCCCAGTCTCAGAGGTGAAGGGTCCAGGTGCTGTGGAGGTGGCTGCTGGTGGAGTGCTGGTTTGAGTGCTGGTGGAGTGCCTGGTCCTGAGAGGACAACGGGGGATGGTGTGTGCAGGAAGCTCTCAGACAGCTGGCTCAGCCCCGTGATGTTGAGAGCCCCTTCCTCCATGACATGGGGTGTCAGCCCCAATACCGATGACAGATGTACTGAGGCCGGGCTTGGCTGTGGGGTGGAGGAAGGAGCAGTGTAGTGGGGATGTCTGGTCTGCAGCTGGGTGAGGACTGGCGTCGGTGGCATCTGTGGCGTGGGTGGAATCGGTGGCATGGGTGGCATGGGTGGCATGGGTGGCATGGGTGGCATCGGTGGCATGAGTGGCACCGGTGGTATCCGATGTACCTGTGCCTGGACTGGGAAGGGCTGCCTGTGCTGCTGGAACTCCTGGTAGCTGTAGCCTTGGTAGGGGAGGGCCTGTGGAAAGCCTTGGAAGGGCAGTGGCATCACCTGGGGTGGAGGAGCAGGCCTGGCCTGGGTGGGAGAAGCTTCATCTTGGTCTGGAGGGTTGTGAAGAAGATTGGTGATCCTGTCCTTCACCACCTGGTACTGGGGTTCCAACATGTTCATGAGGGTCTGGTTCACATAGGTGAAGAAGGGCTTGCAGTTGGATGATGGGGCGTCGGTGTGTACCAGCTGAGAGAGGAGAGCTATGCTGCTCCTGATGGTGTCTCTTATCTCCAGCAGGACAGTGTGGCTCTGCCCCTCCGGTCTGCCTCTCTGCCTTTCTGTGGAGGTGGAGCTGGGGGTGGATGCGGGTTGGGCTGTGGTGGAAGTGCCATCTCCTTTCTCCCACTGCGTCAGGGGGTCCTCCACATGCTCCGCCACGGGTAGTGCAGCTATCGGGGGGTTCTCCGTCGTGGCATGCTCCACAGATACCTGCCTGGACATAGGAGCTGACTCTTTGCCAGAAGAGGACTGGCTCTCAGCAGGCTGCCTGAGAGAGAGGGTTGTGAGAGGGGCTGCTCCTCGGTGGCGGACTCACCCTCCAAGAAGCTGCACTTGGCCATCATGTAGGTCTCTCTGTCCGTCAGCTTGACCGTGGCCTGGCCAGATTTCTTGAGGTACAACTTCCCGTACCAGGTGTGCATGTGCTTCCACCAGCCGAGGAGCACCTCCGAAGTGTAGCCCAGGCTCTCCTCCTTCTCTCTCCAAGCAGCCTGCTTCCTTTTGGTGTCTCGATAGAGCCTTTGTCCCTTCCACCATAGATACTCATTCTCCCTCAGCCACTCCAGCACCTCCTCCTCATGTTCCTCTTCTATGTTGTATTGCCTCCTCTCCCGTTCACGCATCTGCCTCTTCCTCCCTTTGGCAGGGCCATATGGGCCCTCATCAGAGGGGCTTCGAGGTTGTAGGGGCTGCTCCTCCACACCACCAACACCACCAGCAGCAGCAACAACAGTAGCAGCAAAAGCAGGACCAGCAGGACCAGCAGCACCAGCAGCACCAGCAGGACCAGGAGCACCAGCAGGACCAGGAGCACCAGCAGGACCAGGAGCACCAGCAGGACCAGCAGGACCAGGAGCAGCACCACCAGAGTAAGCACCAGCAGGACCAGCAGGACGAGGAGCAGTGCCAGCAGAGTAAGCACCAGCAGAAGCCCCAGCACCAGGAGCAGCGTCAGCAGAGTAATCACCAGCAGAAGCACCAGCACCAGGAGCAGTGCCAGCAGAGTAAGCACCACCAGAAACAGCATTAGCAGAAGCACCACCACCAGAAGCAGCATCAGCAGAAGCCCCAGCACCAGAAGATTGAGCCCGGGCAGCAGAAGCCCCAGCAGAAGCAAAGTCAGGGCCAGGGAGTGGGAGGGTGGCCCTGTCCCTCTTGCCAGGGCTGGCAGCAGATGGCAGAGGCTTCCGTTTCTTCCCCATGGTTGTTGGGTTGCTGGCTGGCTGGCTGGCTGGCTGGCTGGCTGGCTGGCAAGCTGTGTCTGGAAGCAGGTCTTTCCTCTGAATGGTGACCTACTTGGGAATTGCTTCCCTTTATATCCGTGGGGCTGACACAATGCATCCTCCCCGCATGCGCAGTGAACGCTAGGCATCCGCTAGGCATCCGCTAGGCTTCCGCTCTGCATCCGCTTCATCCACTCGGCATCTGCTGTGCATCCGCTTCATCCGCTCAGTGTCCGCTCTGCATCCGCTCTTTCCGTTCTGCATCTGCTTTGCTGTGCTCCCCCGGAAGCTTTGCGGATGTGCCATCCGCTTCCATCTGCTTCCATCCGCTTCCATCCGCTAGGGTTCCGTGGAGCATCTGCTTTCCATCCACCCTACATCCTCCCCCCATCTGTTCCTTTCCGTGTTGTCCGCTCTGGTTATGCAAATTCGGGGCACTTTTGAGAGCGGATAACAATGGATGGAACATTTTTCTCGTCCGCTGTGTCCTTTTTACAAACGTTTTGCATCTGTCGGCCAGTGTGACAGGGCCTTAACTCCCTTTATCGAAATTGCTTGCCTGGAGGGATATTATATATTAGACCCTGTTTGAATATTGCCTGGCTATCTTCCTTTTCGATAAAGAATTCCTTTTGAAATACCCAGTTTCCAAAGTTAATTTTTATTGTTTAAAGGAGAGAGAATCTGGTCTATAGTAGAGATAGAGGTCCTATAGGAGGTGTGAGTAGCACATTGCCGTGCCTCAATACCTACATGGGCCTCAAATACCTACATGATCTCACTCAGCAGAATTGTCCCTAGCTGATACATGATCTCACCTGCTAACATCGCCATATCCTTACTTGTATATTCTTAAGGATTGGTGAGGGGATTCACCAATAAAAATGCTGTTTCTATGTTACCTTTTTCTGTTTGTAAAAACTAAAAAAAGACATAAACGCTGCACAGGCAGTCAGGCATCTTGGCACCCCGCAAAATGACTGGTCATTGAACTCCATCAGCTGGTGCCCGACCAGGGACTACAAAACCCCCAGGGGGAGCAACAGCCAACATACTTACCATCATCTGGAATAGACCCCTAGGTACACCTCCATCCTTGGGGACCCCTCAGTGATAAGTATGGGTTGCAATCTATCTCAGCACCAGCATAAATGTGTACAGGAACTCGGATTCCTGTTACACAAGTCAGGCATTACAGTGCCTGGGGCAGACATAAGGAAGCTGGTTGAGGAGGTAGGGAAACATTGTCCCTGGTATCCTAAACACGGGGTGCTCAGTTTAAGGTACTGGATAAAGATAGGGCATACTTTACATCTTGAACCCACGCTCCAGTCCAAATATTACATCAATGGTATCAATGCAGTCAAGCAGTGGAAAAAATTGGCTCTGATGCTTCCTCAGGACAACAATTGACTACAAGCCCCTGCGTGATTATAATCAGGTAAAAATTGTCATCCTAAAATCTTCTCCAATTGAACTTTCAGCTCCTTCTGAGGAGGCTAAATCTTTTGCTTCTTCACAGCCATTGTACACCCTCATAAGGCAAGTATTAGAGGAATAATTAGAAAAAGGGGGAGATTCAAGCTAGAAAGGGAACATGCCCAGGGCAGAGACACCTAGTAACAATTTATTTATTTAATTTTTTTTTAATTTTTAATCCCTTTTAATTATTTAGTGCTTAAGGAGAAAGAACAATTGGTGTAACTTCAAGTAAAAGTGAGAAATTCACTAAAACAATTAGGAAGAATTTCAAATTGTAAATAGAGCTGAGTAGTCCTTAAAGGAAAAATACTTAGAGGTGATCAAAGAAGATATGGTTAATTTATGCTGTTATGTGTGGTAGAAAGAACTAAGAGAAGAAAATGTTTATTGTTCTTTCCATAATGTGATTTCTATTAAAAATTCTTAGATGTGTATGTATAATAATGTATAATAATTGCATGCAGAATTGAATAGGATTGAATTGGGGAAAAAAAAACCCTTTACCTGTGTATAGCCCCAGTTGGGGCTGCTGCAATTCAAAATAAAATAATTGTGACATGTTTGGCCAGCCAGATAATTAAATTGGCCTTTTGGATTGGACTTAGAGCTATGGGAAGCAGGTAAGCAATGGTTAGGGCCCACAATTGCACTTGTGATTGGAACCACTCTTTGAGTTATCCCAGTGCTCTGAGAACAAACTGCAGGTTGTCCAAAGGAAGAAAACATGGAGATTTAAAGGGACAAAATCTTCCCAGGTCTGGAAATGTTGTGTGTGAGAATATGTCTATGTGTAATCATTTCCAGACCTGGAGGACAAGACCCTCTAATAACAGTACACAAAATTATTTAGACAATGGTGCTCACTGGCTCCCAAAAAAGAATTGTAAGTATGCAAGCAGTCTGATTACAGTATAAATTTGTGAATATGTTGATGGTAAAAAGTTGGTGTAAATGTCTGTGTATTGACTCTGTTCCGTTCGAAAAAACGCAAGATAGACCGGGTTCCGACAACAAAGTCTTTATTAAGTAACACAGTTGAGAAACGGAACATTGGCTCAAGCTGCGGCAGCCTTTTATATGTTTTTCTCTGCCGGCTTGTAGCTAATGACAGGTATTTGATATTTGCCGCCTTTTAGCAGCTATGTGGATTGGTTCCTATTGAACCAATCCCCATTCGAGTTTTTTAGCCAATCAGAATTCACTCTTTAGGAGTCTACTATTTTTATACAGAACACCCCTCCCCTCTTGGTTTAGTCCTACGTGGTGACGTAGTCGCGTAGGTAGGTGGGGCTTCTTTTGACTAGACTGGACTTGCGCGGTTCATTTCTGTTGAAGACTTCGACCGATTTGGATGGGATTGTTGTCTCTCCGGTCTTTCTCCATGGAACCGCCTGGAAGGGTGAGTCAGTCATTTTACTGCCGCCTGAGTTTCTTAGGCCGGTGGTTTTGCCGCTCCCTCCTGTTTTCTCCGGGCAGGTCAAGCTGGCCTGGCTGGCCCCTTCGATTGGACTCCTCTCGCAAGCTTCTTCTAACTGTAAGTCTCTTTTTTGCTCTTTTTGGTAGTTATTGTAATCTGTGTTTAATTTAAACGGTTCTTTATTATTTTCTCGTATTTCCCCCCCCTCTTTGGTTTGATTTTCATCGTTTTTTAATATTTGTGGTTGTGTGCTTGTATTTCTTTCAATGTTTCGGGAGCGAAGCTGGTCTACGTGCCACTTCCATTCCCTGCCGTCGTCTATGGTTAGTCGGTAGGACCGGGGGCCTGTAATTTGTGTAATTTTTCCTGGAAGCCATAATGGGTCCCTGATAAAGTTTTTTGCATAGACTAGGTTGCCTATTTCAAATGTCCTGAAACGGGTGGAGGAGTCAGGGGGGTTTTCTGGTGTGTAGTTTGGGTGCAATCTGTCTAGTTTCAATCTAAGTTTTCTCCCCATTAGTAGTTCCGCCGGACTTTTGTTTGTTATGGTACTGGGTGTGATATGCTGGAGGGTGAGTAGGCGCTTCATCTTATCTTGGACATCCCCAATGTCCATCCTTTCTAAACCTTCTTTGGTAAATCTAACCATTCTCTCTGCCGGCGCGGTTAGGGCATGTCTGATACCTAGGGAGGCTAGGTATTGTTCGAATTGGATGCTTGTTAATTGTGGACCGTTGTCGGACACTAGGACGTCCGGCAGGCCATGGGTTGCAAAGAGTTTGTCAAGCTGTTTAATAACGGTTTCAGTTGTCGTAGATGGCATGATTTTAACCTCTAGCTAGTTTGAGTATGCATCTATGACAATTAGGAAGGTATGTCCCTTAGTCGGGCCTGCAAAGTCTATGTGGATTCGTGACCAGGAGCCTCGTGGGGTTTCCCAGTCCCTTATGGGTGCTTGTGGCAGGGAAGGCCTATTTCTTTGGCATTTGTTACAAGGGTTTACCCAGTATTCGAAGTCCCTATCTATACCCGGCCACCAGACATAGCTTCTAGCAAGGCTTTTCATTTTAACAATTCCAGGGTGGTCTTCGTGAAGCATATTGAGGACCCTAGTTTGTAATTTGGAGGGAATAACTACCCGATCACCCCACAACAAACAACCTTTTTGAATTGAGAGTTCAGTTTGTCTGGTCCAGAAAGGTTTAAAGTTCTCAGTTTTTTGGTTTTCCAGCCAGCCTTTACCTACCCAGTTCAGTATATGGGCAGTCAATGGGTCCTTTGCGGTGGCTCTGGCGACATCATATGCAGATATGGCTAGATTTGGGCATGTCTCTATCTGCAGGATGGTCGGTGCCGGGTCTTCCTCTAGGGTTGGTAGCGGTGCTCTGCTTAATGCGTCTGCATGGGAGATTTGTTTCCCAGGGCGATGTATTAGGGTGTAAGAGTAGGCTGCTAGGAATTCTGACCATCTAGTCATTCGCGGGGACAAAATGTTCAGTGTTGGCTTGTTTCCCGCCAAAATCCCCAGTAGCGGTTTGTGGTCCGTTACTATTTCAAATGTCCTTCCATATAGGTACTCGTGGAAGCATTTTACTCCGGCGACGATTGCCAGGGGCTTCCCTGTCTAATTGACTGTAATTTCGCTCAGTTTTAGACAGAGTCTTTGAATAGTATGCGACGGATGCCTCTCTTCCATCTGGCAATTGGTGACTCAGGATGGCACCGACTCCAAATGGTGAGGCGTCACAGGTCACCATCAATGGCAGTGTGTTGCTAAATTGGATAAGAACGGTGTTTGATGTTAATAAGTTTTTTATTTTTTGGAAGGCTTTCTTTTCTCTATAACCCCAAGTCCAAATTGTTTTCTTACCCAGTAATCAGTGTAATGGTTCCGCTATTGTCGCTTTGTGGGGTAGGAACATGTTATAAAAATTTATTAATCCCAAAAATGCCTGCAGTTCACTTTTATTCCTTGGTTCTGGTGCGTCTTTAATAGCTTTGACTTTTTTGTCAGTAGGGTGTATACCCTCTCCGTCTATTAAGTAGCCCTGGAATTTGACGCGATCAGTCATTAAACAGCATTTTTCTTTTTTTACTTTTAGGCCAGATTCTCTGAATTTAGTTAGTACGTCTTTTAGTCTTTTTTTTAGTTGGGTCGCATCTTTGGCCGAAATTAGGACATCGTCAAAGTATGGTACCACCCCTTTTATACCATTAAATAGGCGTTCCATGAGGCTCTGGAAAACGCCTGGGGCTACACTCACTCCAAATTGGAGTCTGTTGCATTTGAATGCCCCTTTGTGAGTCACTATTGTTTGTGCTTCAGCCGTTAAAGGATCTACTGGGAGCTGTTGGTAAGCTTGTGCTAGATCTAGTTTAGCGAAAACTTTTCCTCCCCCAAGAGAGTGTAATAGGTGTTGCACGACTGGCACCGGATATGCGCTTTGTTGCAGCACGTGGTTCAGGGTAGCCTTGTAGTCGCCACAGATTCGAACCGACCCGTCTGGTTTAATTGGTGTTACAATTGGTGTTTCCCATTTAGCATGGTCGACCGGTTCTAGAACCCCTTGATCTATTAATTTATTTAGTTGTTCCTCTATTTTTGCTTTTAGAGCAAAAGGAACTCATTTGGCCTTTAGTCTTTTAGGGGCTACTTGGGAGTCTAGACTAAAAGAAATTGGGGTCCCCCGATACCTGCCTAGGGAGCCATCGAAAACATCCTGGAATTCTTGGATCAGGTCTTCTTCCCAGTCGGTTGCAGCCACCCAGTCTACTCTGGTCATTCCGATGCCCAATGGTGCGAACCATTCAATGCCCAGGAGGCTTGGTCGATCTTGGTCGACTATCGTTAATGGTAGTACTGCGACATGTTGTCTGTAGGTGACTCGGAAATGTCCTAGGCCTACTACAGGAATTCGGTTTCCTTGATAGTCTTTGAGGGTTAGTTTTTGTCTCTGGAGTTCCTTGATCTTGATGTCTGGGACCAGTTTTTTGATGGTGTCCCATGACACCATTGATAGGAAAGAAGAATAAATTCGACGCTATTCTTAACTAGGCAACACTTTTCTCTTTTCACCTTGAGGCCAGATTCTCTAAACTTAGTTAGTACTTCTTTGAGTCTTTTTTTTAATTGGGTTTCATCTTTGGCTGAGATCAGGACATCGTCAAAGTATGGTACGACTCCTTGTATGCCATTTAGGAGGCGTTCCATTAGACTCTGGAAAACGCCTGGGGCTACACTTACTCCAAATTGAAGTCGGTGACATTTGAATGCGCCCTTATGGGTAACTATAATCTGTGCTTCCGCAGTTTCTGGGTCTACTGGGAGTTGTTGGTAGGCTTGTGCTAGGTCGAGTTTAGCAAAAACCTTTCCTTTTCCCAGGGAGTGAAGCAAATGCTGGACTACTGGCACCGGGTATGCGCTTGGTTGTAATGCGTGGTTCAGGGTAGCCTTATAGTCACCACAGATTCTAACGGACCCGTCGGGTTTGATAGGTGTGACTATAGGCGTTTCCCACTTGGCATGGTCCACAGGTTCTAATACCCCTTGGGCTATTAATTTATCTAGCTGTTCCTCTATTTTTGCCTTTAGTGCAAAAGGAACTCGTCTGGCTTTTATTCTTCGTGGGGCTATTTGGAGGTTTAAAATGAAAGAAATGGGATTTCCCTGATACTTGCCAAGTGAGCTGTCAAAAACGTCCTGGAATTCCCGGATGAGGTCTTCTTCCCAGCCGGTTGCAGTCACTCGATCGATCCCGGTCATCCCGATGCCCAATGGTGTGAACCATTCGATGCCCAGGAGACTTGGTCTGTCTCTGTCGACTATGGTCAGCGGTAGCACTTTGACGTGTTCTTTGTAGGTGACTCGGAAATGTCCCATGCCGACTACAGGGATTTGGTTTCCCTGGTAGTCCTTGAGAGTTAGGTGCTGCTTCTTTAGTTCTTTGGTTTTGATATCTGGGACTAGCTGTTTTATTGTGTCCCACAATCCCATAGAGAGAAAGGACCCCGAGTCTACTTCCATCTTGCAGGGCTTCCCTTCGATTTCCACAATGACTTTAACTTTCTTCCCGCTTTCCGTCTGGGCGCTTCCTATAGTGAAAGTCTGGTGTGTATTGGCTTGCTTGTCTTGTTGCCACTTTCTCTCAGTTCATTTTGGCTCGGCTTGTATTGGGGCATTTCCGTGTCTCGTTGGGCTGTAGCTTTTCTTGTTTCTGCAGACTTTTTCGATATGCCCTCGTTTCTTGCAGACCCTGCAGATGGCATCGAGAAATCTGCATTCGGCTCGGGGATGGTTTCCTCTGCAGCCAGCGCATTCCCGCCAATTTCTTCTTTCGCGCTCTTTTCTGTCAGTGTATAGGCGGTGGACCTCGTCGTCTTCTTTGCTAGAGTCAGGTGTTTCGCCATACTCTTCGTAATGCGTGGTGGTGGTAAATTGTTTTTTTTCTTTGGTTGGGTTCATTTCATCACTATGTGTGTTCATTTTCTTCATAGTGACAGCCGATTTTTTCGCGGCTTCGGCAGCTGTGGCTTCCTTGATAGCTTCGGCTACACTGATGTTGGGTTTGTTGAGTAATTTACTCTGTGTGGTCGAGTCTCTCAACCCCAACACCACTCGATCCCTCATTGCCTCGTCGAGGTTTGAGAATTCACACTCACCACCTATTTGTCGAAGTGCAGCAACGAAATCGGCGACGGTCTCTCCCTCTCTCTGGTTTCTCCTGTGGAATTCGTGTCACTTTATTAAGTTTGACACCATCGGAGCGTAGTGTGCTTTGAGAATTCGTTGCAATTCTGGCCATGTTAGTTGTTTGACATCTTGGGGCTTCGCTAGAGCCTTTGCCATCTTAAAAACCATTGGCCCACAGTGTGTTAGGAACACAGCTCTCTTACGTTGCTCTGAAATTCCTTCCATTTCATTGCTTTCCAGATACATTTGGAAGCGGTCTGCATAGGAATCCCAATCCTCTTCGTTGGGGTTGAAGGGTGCAGGCGGTGTGTTGTTTCCAGGCATCTTTGTTGTCGCCTGGGCTTCTTATCACTGTGTGCAGTTTTCGTGTTTAGGACGATCCCACCTTCGTCGCCAGTGTTTTGTTCGGAAAAACACGAGGTAGACCGGGTTCCAACAAATAAAAGTCTTTATTCAAGGGAGTCAGTAAAACGGAACAGTTGGCCGATTTAGCGGCAGCCTTTTATACAGGCTAGCCTGCCGGCTTGTAACCAATGGCAGCTGTTCGAATTTACCGCCTTTTTTACTTTATTTGGATTGGTTCTTAGTAAACCAATCCAATGCTTACTTTAGTTGACCAATCAGATTTGCATGTTTTGGAGTAACCCAATTTGCATACAGAACACACACACACACACACACACACACAGATATATATATATATATATATATATATATATATATATATATATATATATGTATGTATATGTTTTCTTAGGCTTTCGCGGGTACTTACATGTGTGCTGTTTAGCTTCCTTCGGGTATTATCCCACGTCATTGTAGTTCTGTTAAAGTTGTAGCAACGTTTCAGCAGAATCTCATCTGCCATCCTCAGGTTTCTGTATAGAGTTAGTTCCTGGTTTCAAATTTGAGGCTGGTCCATTCTGATTGGTTGGGAGCCTGGATCTGTATTCATTGGACTTGGAGTTTGATTGATTGGTGTTTCTGGTTTCTTCTGTCTGTTTTGTGGCTTTGATTGGCTGGCAACACTCTGTTCTTGTGTTGGAGGCTTTTAGTGCAGCTTGGCTCCGTGTGAAGGGACGGCTGCTCTTCATTAGCAAGTTGCTATTCATTAGCAAGCTGGGTTTCACCTGGGTGCCTGGTGGGGGTTGCTTGGGTTGGAGCTATCAGAGGGAGTCTGTTTTTGCCCAGGTGTTTGCCTGGCTTGTGGCATGGAGATCTTTCTATTTGAGAGTGCAGGCTTCCAAATGATTGACAGTCTGGTGGAATCATCTCTTCTATTCATGCTGTCAGGTCTTTTTTCAATCTCTATGGCTTCTCTGATGATTGTGTGGCTGGGGTTTTCTATAGTGGCTAGGGTTTTAGTGCCATTGAAGTTGATGTTGTGACCTGTGGTTTTCATGTGTTGGACTAGTGAGGACCCGCCTAGATGAACACAAAAATGCAGTAAAAAAGCTGGAACACAACTGCTACAACTTTAACAGCACTACAATGACGTGGGATAATACCCGAAGGAAGCTAAACAGCACACACACACACACACACACACACACACATATATATATATATGTTTTCTGAGGTTTTCGCGGGTATTTGTATGTAGATCTTTGGTTATTCGGGTTTTCTCCCGCGTAGAATTGGAAGTATCTAGGCAACGTTTCGATGAAGTCTCATTCATCATCTTCAGGCTTGTTTCTTCAGCTCTGTGCTTCTCAGAGTAATGTGAGCTTGCAGCTGCTTCTTCCTTTTAACTGCTAGTGGGGGTGTGACTTGATTGGGTGGGGGTTTGGCTGTGTTCTGATTGGTAGGGGGGTTGGCTGTGTTCTGATTGGCTGGGGGTGTGTTCTGCTTAGGTGGGGGCTTGGTTGTGCTCAGGTTATTCTTAGTTGCTGGGGGATTTGAGCTGGTGAGCTGTGATTTTGTTGTTTGGCTTCGTGTTCGTGGTCGTGCCACATCTTCATGGTGGGTGTCAGTTTGCTTCTTGTATGGGTCAGAGGGGTTTGAAGCGGGTAGTGGTGCAGCTGCAGTATGGTTTCTGGTTCGTGGTCGTGTCTCCTCTTCTGTGTGGGTGTGAGTCTTTTTTCTGTGTGGAAGTGTGGTGGTGGCAAAGGTAATTTCCAAAAGTGAAAATTTTCCATGCATTACACAGAATCCACCTTCTCTCCTCCCACTTCTACACTTCATAAATCATGAGAACCAATTAACTGCCACTGGAATTTCTTAATACGACATACAGAATAACCTTGAACTTTTCAACTCTTCCAACTCTCTTTGAAAAATATGGCAGCTGAATTTCAAAGCTGACAGGCGTCCTCCCTTGAAAACTCCTCCTCCAAAAGAAAAAGAAAAAAATATACAGGGGTTAATATATTTTCCTTAACACCCCCCCCCCCCATGACGACCCTTCAGTTTGTCGGGAAAATCCTCATGGAATTGGTTAACCAATTGATCAGCATGAACATCCCAACTCTTTACCCAACCATCATCTGACAGGGGGTATTCTTTCCAAAAGACCAGATATTGCAATCGACCACAGTGTAATCTAGAATTGAGAATTTTTTGAATCTCATAATATGTTTCCCCCTGTACCGTTAATGGTTTAGGGGGAGCGATTGGCAGTGGTCTTATCATTGATGCAGTTGTTGGTTTTAGTAAACTACAATGGAACACCAGATGAATTTTCCCTAATAGTCGAGGAAGACCTAATTGGACAGTGACTGAATTGATTATTTTTGAAAATGGAAACAGACCCAAAAATTTTGGACCCAGCTTCTTACTGGGCAGTTTCAACTTGGTTGACAAATATACTTTGTCCCCCACTTTAAAAGGCAGTTGAAGTGATCTACGTTTATCTGCCTGTTTTTTATAATTTTTTGCAGCTTTGGTCAAAGCTTTTTTTGTATCTTCCCCCCCTTCCTTTAATGAGTTCATCCATTCGGTTAGGGACATGGATGATGGAGGTTGTCTAGGTAATTCTGGCATTGGGACAAAATCCATTCCAGTGTTGATTTGGAATGGAGCCAAACCCATGCTGCTATGTACTGCAAGATTGTAAGCAACCTCTGCATAAGGTAATAACACTGCCCAATTTTCTTGTTGCTAATTTGCATAGCATCTGATGTATTGTTCAATCATGGCGTTAGCCCTCTCCACTGCTCCGTTAGAAGCAGGATGGAAAGCTGAAGATAACCCTTGAGAGGAACCAATGGATTTCAGAAATTCCCTCCAAAATTTTGTGGTAAATTGCACCCCTCTGTCTGATATTACTCTATGAGGTACTCCATGTAGTCTGCCAATTGAGCATCTGAAATTAAGGCTTGTACTATTTCCTCTCAGTGGCTGTCAAACTGAGGTTTTTCTGGACAGAACATCTGACAGTATGTTTTTCCCTCCGGGGATATATTTAATGTTGAAATTGAATTACTTGAAATATTGGGCCCAGCGGACTTGTTTGGGAAATAATCTCCTACGGGGTCTTTAGAGCCTTGAGGTTCTTATGATCAGTCCATACCTCAAAAGTCTCTGGCGCTCCTTCTAGAAAATGCCTCCAAATCAATAAAGCCCATCCTACGGCAAAGGCTTCTTTCTCCCAGACTGCCCACCTTCGTTCTGTGTCTATCAGCTTTTTGGACACATAAATGCATGGCATCAGTTGGCCTTGAGAGACTTTCTGCAGCAAAACAGCTGTCACTGCTACATCACTTGCATCCGTTTAGACAATAAAAGGCTGGGTCACGTCTGGGTGCTGGAGGATGGTGTCAGCCATGAAGAGGCGTTTTAAGGTCTCAAAAGCTTTCTGACAGTCCATAGTCCAAGCCAGGGGTTGATTCAGCTTTAGTTTGGTGGGTGACGGGCCCATTTTTAATAGCTTTGTCAACAGGAGGGCAACTTCAGCAAAGGGTGGAATAAATTGTCTATAGAAGTTGGCAAACCCCAAGAAACTTTGCAGTTGTTTTCAGGTTCTGGGGGGTTGCCAATCCAGCACCGCTTTCACCTTTCTGGGGTCCATTTTAATCCCCAGGTTGGATATTCGCTAGCCTAACTAGTCTAGCAACTCTTTATGGAATTCGCATTTTGAGAGTTTCACATATAATTTGGCAGCTAGAGGTTTTTCTAGAACCTGTCGGACCAATTGAACATGTTCTTCCATGGTTTCGCTGAAGATAAGGATGTCATTCAGGTACACGAGGACCCCGCGGTAAAGGTGCCGGTGTAGCACCTCATTGATGAGCTGCATAAACACTGCAGGAGCCCCCTGAAGTCCGAAAGGCATGACTTTGAAATGGAATCTACACAGAGGGCAGTTAAAAGCAGTTTTCCACTCATCTCCCTCTTTGATGCAGACCCAGTAGTAAGCTTCCCTGAGAACTAGTTTGATGAATACTTTGCCCTTCGACAGATGATTCAATAAGTCCTTCATAAGAGGGAGAGAATACATGTTTTTGACGCATACGATGTTCATGCCTCAACACACAATCTCAACCCGCCATCTTTCTTCTCCTTGAGCCCTGCGGGGGCAGCTAATCTTGATTTGGCAGGCTCAATAAAACCTTGTTCCAAATTGCTGTTGATGCATTTCCTTAATTCGGTCATTTCAGCAAGTGTCATGGAATACATCTTTGGTTTTGGTAATTTTGCCCTGAGCTCTAATTCTATGGTGGAATCAGTGGCTTGATGGGGAGGTAAAACATTACACTCTTCTTCACTGAATGCTTCAGCCAAGTCTTTGTATTGGTTGAGTACCTGGGGTTATCTGGGAGAAGGTGGGATGCCATTGATGCTGGATCAGGCTCTGAATTCAAGCTGACTGGTGGCTTTGTAGTGGGTGGTTCCATTCACTTGCTCAAATCTGATTGGGCATTTTAGCAGGTTAGTTTTTATACCCAATTGTTCAATGATGGGGAGCCCGATAAGACATCTAGAACACCCAGTATCAATGACAGCTTCTAACTCCCTGGCCTTCTCCGTGGTTGGTACCAATAACTTGACCTTAACTGTAAAAGGTATGATGGGATCACTCACCATTGGGTCATCTTCACAGGTTGGGTTCTCAGGGACATGGTGTTGGTCCAGTGGTCTGTTATTCTCATCTGCACAGAGGGGGCTTTCCCAGCTGTGTTTGGTGAACTTGCCCCTGCCCGGAGGTCTTTCTTGATTCTTCCTACCTCTAACAGATGTATTAGGCTTTGACTGTGGAGCTTGTGGTACAGGAGCAGGGGCTGAACAGTCTGTTGCCCTATGATCGGCTTGGCCACATCAGTAACATTTCAGCACTCTGGTGAGTCAGGTACAAGCAGTTTCGGCAGGTCCAGTCTCTTCACCACAATTCTCTTAGTTGGGACTACTGGAAGGGGTTTCCTATGTGGGTTGATGCTGCAATCTAAGCTGAGGGAGGTGGCATACCACAATTGTAAGGTCTCTGGGATTCCCCTAAATTCACAGGCCTTCTTTACTTCTGGATCAATGGCTTTTTAAAAATAGTGTAAAGACATTCTTTCAGGCCAATCCATGAGGTGACTTGCAACCCTTCTAAAGTCCCAAATGAGTTCTGACAAGGGTCGCTTGCCTTGCCTCATTTCCATTAACTTCTCTTCATTTTCTGCTACCCTGTCTGGATTTTCCAATCTGAGTCTTAATAATTGAATAAATCAGTTTACATCATATAATTCAGGGGCTTGTTTGTTGTGTAGTTGGGCTACTCAGTCTGAAACATCCCCTTCATTCATCCCATTTGTTATGACTGTAACCAAATCACGCTTTGTGGCATATTGATCTCAAAATTGTTCTATATGGGATCAGATTTGAGTGAGAAAATAATTGAAATGTTCATGGTGGCCGTCAAATACAGCCTCAAAGGGTATTTGGTTCGTCCTGGGTCATGGTTGCAGAGGTGGCATATGCCAGGCTCCTACAGGTTGCACTGGAATGGAAGGAACAGGCCAGGTGATGTACATAGGCTGGGTGAGCCCCCTGAATCCTGGCTGGATGGTGCCTTTCTGGAATAGGGGTCCCTGTGGCCTCGCTGTCAGTTGAGGCTGCATTTGTGATTGCCAGGAGGAAGATGTGTGGGCCTGGTTTCCTGGTTAGGTGGAGGGGAAGTGGCTGCTGTCTGCTGTCTGGGCAACCTCCCTTCAGACCAGGGCTGGATGGTGCTGGCTGCCATTGGCATTGAATCCACCCCTGCCCTGGATAAAATCCCCAACCTGGAGGGATACTCTATGCAGGGGGCAAAATTCCTCGTGGAAAATGAGGGGATTGCCTCAGAGGCTGCAACATAGCTCTGTCAGTTGTTGCTTCTTTCTGGCTTCTACCAACTGGCATCTGTATAGTCTCCTCATTCCTCACGATACTTGGGTAAGTGAATATGGGTGGTCTCAAGCTTCCACCCATTGAAACAGACTGTGAGACCAAACCTGTCATCTTTAAATTCTGGAACAGTTGAAGTAAATCTGCCCTTGATGGACTTCTAGGATAAATCTTGGGTGTGTCTTCTTGGGAGAATTCCGACTCCAATTGTGTCACTTCCTTCCAATCTGGCAGAATAGCAATATGCCTGGGGCTAGAAAAAGATTTCTCTTCAGACAGCTGGATTACATCTGGGTTATAACAACTTCTTGAGTTGAAACACTTTGGTATAGTTCCCAATAGAAATTTCTTTCTCCTACTGTCATCCTGAAAGCATCCATCATCTCCTCCAAACAAGGACTGGCAGGTTCAATTAATGCTCCGGAGGGAGGACCTCCATGCACTCCCCCCCTGCATATCTCCAACTTTGGCTGATTGTTGATCTTTATCCATCTCTGGGAAAAGAACTCTGGGATATCAGCCAAGCCCCTTTCAAAAATAAAAGATGACTTTGGGAAATAAATGTGAGGCATCCAGAAAGTATCTAGGATATCAATCACTCTGACACATTTTCTCTCCAATTGATTTATTTAGAAACAGATCTCGCATGTCAAAGGCAATTTCCCAAAGTGAAAATTTTCACGCGTTACACAGAATCCATCTTCTCTCCTCCCTTCTCTCCTCCCACTTCTACACTTCATAAATCATGAGAACCAATTAACTGCCACTGGAATTTCTTAATACAACATACAGAATAACCTTGAACTTTCCAACTCTTCCAACTCTCTTTAAAAAAAATGTGGCAGTTGAATTTCAAAGCTGACACTGGGTTGGTGGGGCTCTGAAGGTTATGCCAACAAACAAATGCACACATGGCCTCGAATATAATAAAAAAATGAGGGTGTTTTCCCTAGGATTCCTAAAAGAAACCTGTGCTTGGGAAAAACTACCTCACACAGGTAGAAATAAGTACAGTCAGTGCAGCCACATGGTCTTTAGAAAAAAGCAATGGCCTCTGGCTGTTTATTTTTGGTGCACGCTCCCCAGCAGCAATCTCCCACTATATGGTGAATTGCCTCCAATGGCTTATCCTTGTGGCTAAATGATGGTGAAGGGTGGAAAGGGCCAGGTGATTATGCCCTCCACACCAAGATGACCAGGCTAGATCTCCTGTCTCAGCTGGTCCACACCGACTCCTCCTCCTCCAACCGCAAGCCCTTCCTCACCTATGTCAACCAGACCCTCAGGGACATGGCGGAACCCCAGTACCAGGTGGTGAAGGACCGGATCACCGAGCTGCTTCACAACCCTCCAGACCCAGAGGAAGCTGCTCCCACCCAGTCCAGGTCTGCTCCTCCACCCCAGGTGATGTCCCTCCCATTCCAAGGCTTTCCACAGCCCCTCACCTACCAGGGCTACGGCTACCAGGAGGTCCAGCAGCACAGGCAGCAGCCCTTCCCAGTCCTGGCACAGAGTCATCGGGCGACACCGTTGCCACCGGTTCCACTGATGCCACCGATGCCACCCATGCCAATGATGCCACCAACGACAGCGATGCCACCCATGACACCGATGCCACCAACGCCAGTCCTCACCCAGCTGCAGACCAGACAGCCCCACTACACTACTCCTTCCTCCACCCCACAGCCAAGCCCGGCCTCAGTACATCTGTCCTCGGTACTGGGGCTGACACCCCATGGCATGGAGGAAGGAGCTCTCAACATCACGGGGCTGAGCCAGCTGTCCGAGAGCTTCCCCAACACACTGTCCCCTGTTGTCCTCTCGGGGCCAGGCACCCCAGTGGTGCTTCATACCAGCACTCCAGCACCAGCCACCTCCACAGCACCTGGACCCTTCACCCCTGAGACTGGGCACACCTCCGAGTGACCAAGAGGAGTGCCAGAGACTGGCTGGCTGGCTACCTGTGGACTTTATTTGGACACTTGACTTGGGTCATTTTTCTTTTACAGCTTGTTGTTCAATAAAGTCTATCTTTCATTCACACACTTGTTTCATTTCTTTTTTTTAATAAAGTCTTGGTGGAAACTTTTAGAAATGGTTTAAGCCTTTGCATGCTTGAGGGATGGGTTAAGATAGCAGTGGGATGGGCAGGGATATCTGTGGGATGTGTAATAGCTGTGGGATGGGTAAGGATAGCAGTGGGATGGGCAGGGATACCTTTGGGATGGGTTAAGATAGCTGTGGGATAGATAAACCTCCAGTGTAAGCATAGTGGGACTGGATGGTCCACCCTCCCAGGTGCCACACCTATGGCCCTTCATTATCAATAATAATGTAATAATTATCCACACATGTCAACATAAACACAACTCTTTATTAAATGCCCTGTTCATTGTGGGATGGGTTAAGATAGCTGTGGGATGGGTTAAGATAGCTGTGGGATGGGAAGGGATACCTGTGGGATGGGAAGGGATACCTGTGGGATGGGAAGGGATACCTGTGGGATGGGTTAAGATAGCTGTGGGATGGGAAGGGATACTTGTGGAATGAGCAGGGATACCTTTGGGATAGGTAATAGCTGTGGGATAGATAAACCTCCAGTGCAAGCATAGTGGGACTGTATGGTCCACCCTCCCAGGTGCCACACCTATGGCCCTTCATTATCAATAATAATGTAATAATTATCCACACATGTCAACATAAACACAACTCTTTATTAAATGCCCTGTTCATTGTAGGCCAACCAAACATACATGGCCCAATCTCATCCGTGTGATGAGACAGTCTAAAGGAAGCATCCATTAAGCATCTATCATCCTGTCTTGCCACTCCACCACTCCAGCTGGGGAGTTGCACCAGTGTTTCAGGAGGTTGCGCTGCTTCTTCGCCTCACGTGAGGCTCTGTTGGGCTCTTGCACATCCTCAGTGTCGATCAGGTTTCGCCCTTGCCTCCATTCCCCAGGCTCCATGTCCCCATTGCCTTGCTGGTGGTCCACGAGCCTGTTCTGCAAGACTGGGTAGCGGGTGCGCATGAGATTGTGCAGGATGCAGCAAGCTTCCACGATCCTCCTCATGGTCTCTGGGCGATGCTGCATGTTGGTGAGAAGTACCTGAAACCTGTTGGCCAGGATGCCAAAGGCGTTCTCCACCACCCGCCTTGCCCTGGACAGCCTGTAGTTGAAGATCCTCTCTTCACGGGTGAGGAGTCTGGAAGTGTAGGGCTTCATGAGGTAGGTTGTGAGGGAGAAGGTGTCATCCCCCATGATGAAGTAGGGCACATCTTGCGTGTTGTTGGGCAGGGGGTCTGGATCTGGGAAGCCCACGATGAGGTTGCCTTCCAGCAACCATCGCAACCACGATGAGGTTGACCTCCTTGAGGTCACTGGCATTGTATACCTGGGCATCTGAACATGACCCGTTGCCTGAAGCATCGATGTACATGAACTTGTAGTCAGCATCGACCATGGCGAAGAGGACAATGCTGAAGAAGCCCTTGTAATTGAAATAAGTGGACCCCGACTTGGGTGGTGCTTTGCAGGCCATGTGCTTGCCATCTATGGCTCTAACAGTGTGGGGGAAGTTCCACTTCTGATACCACTGCTCTGCAACTTTCTTCCATCCTTCTTCAGTGCAGGGGTACTGGACGAGCTCCTCCAGGTATTCTTCGATGATGGCCTGCACCACTTCTCTGACCACAATGCTGATGGTGTTGTGTGGCACCCTCCATCCGTACTGCATGCTCCTGTAGGTGGTCCCTGAGGCCAGGTGGAGCAGAGTGAGTGCCACCTTGAGCCCAGGTTCCAGGCTGGGCCGGAAGTTGGTGTTTGCCTTGGTCAACCTATGTGTCAGCCGCTCCACAACTTCGTCAAACATGGCTGGAGGCATCCTCATGAAGTTCTGGAATGCACGAGTGTCTTCATTCCTGAGCTCCACCATCAGCTTGTTGTACAGTCCGTACTCTGCTCTTCTCCTGATCCATCTTCGGACCCAGATTCTTCTTGGCCGCCTCCTTTTCTTCCCGTAGTAGAGTTCACAGAGCCTGTAGATGGCTTCGTACTGTTGCAGAAGGATGGTGGCTGCCAAAAGGACTGTGTTACGATCCACGTTGGACATGACTGGATGCTGTGGAAGAGGAAGAGTCAGATGAAGGCTGCAGAGGTCTACACAGCTGGGCTGCTGGTTTGAAAGTGAGATCCAGGTGAGTTGCTCCCCCTTTTTATAGGCAATATAGGTTTTCCCCTATGTGTCCTTTTGCATCCTCTAGGCATCCTCTAGACATCCTTAATATCCGAGATAGGTCCCCTCTGCGAACATTTTTTCCATTTTAAATGCTTTCTTTGCGAGCTGCATCTGCTTTCATCTGTTCTGCATCCATTCTGCATCCATTCTGCATCCGTTCCGCGTCCGTTCTGCTTCCTCCCTGCGTCCATTTACCACTGGAGCGGATCGAGTTGCGCGGATGCGTAGCGGATGCCTAGGGGATATAGCGGATGCGTAACGGATGCAGAACGAATGCCTAGCGGATGCCTAGCGGATGCAGAATGGATGAATTGGATACATTTTCCGCTCAAAACTTTTGAGCCGCTCAAAACTTTCTGAGCGGATGAAACATCAATAAACGCATGCTGGACGGACAGAGAGGAAGCAAAATGGAGGCAGTGAGTACAGAATGGATACATCGCGTTAACCAACGGATGGCAAGCTTTTTTGTCCATTTTACATCCTCTTTCCATCCGTTGGTGCAGTGTGACAGGGGCTTTAAGTATGATGTGTTGCCCAGTTTTCCCTCGTTCAGAAGCCCCAGCCTTTAATCTCCTCGCTTCTCTATGACCACCTCTTTCGTCATCCGTGGTTGCGACTTTACCTTCCTCCTGGATTGTCCCCAAAAAAGCAAGCCAGGGCTGAGAGCTACTGGGCTCCCCACCAGCCCAAGTCTTGCCCCTTTTCGTGAGATGCCTGCAGCCACTGCCTCTTTTTTTTCGGTGTGGGAAGCCTCCCAGCTGATGCCTCTTTGCCAGCCAGATCCAAGCCAGCTGGATGGAGGCTTCTTACACAGAAAAAAAGAGGCAGCAGCTACAGGCTTCTTGCACTGAAAACTACCACCCTCCATTTTTCAAATGCGCAAAAGAGAGCTTCAGTTCCAGTGCCATCACTGCCCTGTTCTTTGCACCAGCTATACACATGCACCCCTTTGCCTGTTGTGCCGGAGGGACTTGCCTGGGTGAAGAACAGGATGGTGAATCCCAGCTGCTGCTGCTTTGCCATCTGGAAATGATCTGGTAGCCTAGGTACCATCTCCTCACAGAAGGTCCCTGCACATCCCCTCTGTGAGGAGATGTCTCTGCACATCCCCTCTGTGAGTAGATGGTGCATGGGTGAGTCCCTATGGCACCATAAGATGCATTGCACATGCTCTGTGTATGCCCAAGAAGGAGAAGATGACTTGGGTGAACTTTTCTGCCTCCCTTCACTTTGCTCTGCTGCTGCTCAGAAGACAGCCCCCTCAGTCTGTCACTTTAAGGTACTTCAATGCGAAGGAGGGGACCAAAAGGGAACAGGAAGGGCATAGGAGCTACCTTCTGACTTCCGGTGGAGTCTTCCCGTGTCCCCACACACCCCACCAAGAAGCATCCAGCCGTTACCTCTTTGCTGGCAGGAGAATCCTCCAGCCACTGCTCCTGGCTCAGTTCCAGCCAGCAAAGAAGTGGCTGCTGCAGGCCCTTTATGCTTTTAATAGGTGGTGTGATCACAATCCTGCTGCTCAATTTTTGCCTTCTCCCTAGGGACAGCGGAATGAAGAGAGCGAGCAGCCAGGTGGCTGTATGCTCTGGACCCCACTGCTCAATTTCTGCCTCCTCCCTGTGGATATACCGCTTCTGACCTGGCCTGGCCAAGTGAGTGGACTGGGCAGGCGGTCCTTGGGGGGCATCTCCGCTGCACTGGGGCTGAGAGGGGTGGCAGAGGTGCACATGTGCAGCAGCCCTGGTATATCTGCCTGCCCCACCTCCAGGAATATTGCTCCCGCAGCTGTAACCACTCTCTTTCTGCCTTTCTCCCAGGGGAAGAAATAAACAAAGCAAGTGGCCATGGTGGCGGCATGCTCTGGCTGCCACACCCACCGCTTGCTTTCTGCCTTCTTGCACCATCCCAGTCAGACCAGGTGTGTGTGTGTGTGTGTGTGTGTGTGTGTAAGAGAGAGGCTGTGTGTGTGTGATTAACATGCATTCAACGTCTGTAGTCCAAAGCATTTTGCTCTACAAAGGATTGCATTTGGGAAACATTAAATCAATACTGATTTTCCAGGAGGGATTTGTGAGTAATATGTTAATATTTGCTGGCTTCTGCTTATATTTTCTATTTAGACTCTTATACATGCCCTTAGAAAGACTATTATTGAACTAAATCAGTTAAAATCCTTGCAGCTTTACTAGCAGAATCTACTAACCTTAGTTAATTTTGTGCCATATGTGTTTAGTGAACCCAATCTATGCATTCAGTTTATAATTTGTGTTGTGCAAATCCAGAACATCAATTAATTCAGTAATCTCATAAAATATATTGTGTGCACCAACCTGTTGGTGATAGAATCAATGGCTGAATCAGTCTGAAACATATGAAATGCCACTTCATATATCTGAATGACAAGTCAGAGAGTCTAAAAGATGCTATGGGTTTCATTTCTGATCTCCAATATTTCTGATAAGTATGCATATCTGAAATGAGGAGGTCTTTACATTAATAGATATCCTTAGACGAAAAGACTTTCCTGGATTCTTAAATATTTAATGTACAGTACTGAGTTTCTTGGAAGTCTACACATGGCAAAATTTATACATTAAAATTTTCCTGCCATAGTTGCTTATATTAAGCGCATGTCCCACTGCACCAACGGTTGCAAAGACAATGTAAAATGGACAAAAAAGCTTGCCATCCGTTGGAAAATGCGATGCATCCGTTGTGTACTCACTGCATACGTCTTTCATATGCTCTATCCATCGAGCATCCATCCACTGCGATTTCATCCGCACAAGAAGTTTTGAGCTGCACAAAACTTTTTGAGCGGATGAACTTTCCGCCGCGTACAATGTACATCTGTGATACATACGGGCAACAAAATTTCTACGTCCGTTGTCATCCGTTAAACATCCACTGTATCCTCTCGGCATCCTCTGGACATTCTCGCAACTCACATCCACTGCAGCTGAAAACGGAAAGAGGGAGGAAGGGAAAGACACACGGAATGTCCACACAGAGTTAGCAGCATGGAAATAGAAAGGATGTAAGCGGATGCATCTCATATATAAAGCATTAAAACGGACAAAATGTTTGTATATGGGATGTATCTCGGATATTTAGGATGTCTGGAGTATGCCTAGAGTATGTGGAAGGACACTTAGTGGAAAACCGATATTTCTTATAAAAAGGGGGAGGAAATCACCTGGATCTCAGTATCAGTCCAGCAGCCATGGTGTACAGACCTCTTCACCCTTGGTCTTGCTCTTTCACATCATCCATTGATCTCCACCATGGATCATCACACACTCCTTATGGTAGCTGCAATCATTCAACACCAGAACCAAGCCCTGTTCAGACTGTTTCACCTTTTCTACGCAAGGAGAAGAAGGAGACGTCCAAGAACTGTGTGGGTCTGATGATAGATCAGGAGAAGAGTGGAGTTTGGACTGTATGACAAGCTGATGGTGGAGCTGAGGAATGAAGACCCTCGTGCATTCCAGCACTTCATGAGGATGCCACCAGCCATGTTTGACGAAATTATAGAGCATCTGAGACCCAGGTTGACCAAGGCAAACACCAACTTCCGTCCCAACCTAGACCCTGGACTGAAGGTGGCACTGACTCTGTGGCACCTGGCCTCTGGAACCACATACAGAAACATGCAGTATGCCTGGAGGGTGCCACACAACAGCATCAGCAAAGTGGTCAGAGAAGTGGTGCAGGCCATCATCAAAGAATACGTGGAGGAGCAGTCCCACCACTGAAGAAGGCTGGAGGAAACTTGCAGAACAGTGGTATCAGAGGTGGAACTTTCCCCACACCGTTGGAGCCATAGATGGGAAGCACGTGGCCTGCAGAGCACCAGCCAACTCGGGGTCCTCTTATTACAACTACAAGGGCTTCTTCAGCATTGTCCTCTTCGCCATGGTCGATGCTGACTACAAGTTCATGTACATCGATGCTTCAGGCAACCCGTCAGCTTGAGATAGCCAGGTATACATCACCAGTGACCTCAAGGATGTGCTGGAACGCAACCTCATCATGGGTTTTCCAGATCCAGACCCCCTACCCAATGACACACAAGATGTGCCCTACTTCATGGTGGGGGATGATGCCTTCTCCCTCAGAACCTACCTCATGAAGCCCTACACTTCCAGATGCCTCACCCGTGAAGAGAGGATCTTCAACTACAGGCTGTCCAGGGCAAGGCGGGTGGTGGAGAATGCCTTTGGCATCCTGGCCAACAGGTTCCAGGTATTTCTCACCACCATGCAGCATCTCCCAGAGATGGTGAGGAACATCGTGGAAGCTTGCTGCATCCTGCACAATCTCATGCGCACCCGCTACCCAGTGTTGCAGAACAGGCTTGTGGACTGTCAACAAGGCAATGGGGACAGGGAGCCTGGTGAATGGAGGCAAGGGTAAAACCTGATAGACACTGTGGATGTGCAAGGCCCCAACAGAGCTTCACATGAAGGGAAGAAGCAGCGCAACCTCCTGAAACACTGGTGCAACTCCCCAGCTGGATCAGTGGAGTGGCAAGACTGGATGATAGATGTTTAATGGATGCTTCCTTCAGCCTGTCTCATCACACTGATGAGATTGGGCCATGTATGTTGAGTGGGCCTACAATGTATAGGGCATTTAATAAAGAGTTGTGTTTATGTTGACATGTGTGGACCAATGATTAAATTGTTATTGATAATAAAGAGCCATAGGTGTGGCACCTGGGAGGGTGGACCATACAGTCCCACTATGCTTGCACTGGAGGTTTATCTATCCTACAGCTATCCTTATCTATCCCACAACTATCCTTACCCATCCCACAACTATCCTTACCTATCCCACAACTATCATTACCTATCCCACAGCTATCCTTACCAATCCCACAGCTATCCTTACCTATCCCACAGCTATCCTTACCCATCCCACAACTATCCTTGACCATCCCACAACTATCCTTGACCATCATATAGGTGTCCGTGATGCATCCATGTCATCCACTACGCATCCGCTCCTTCCGCTATGCGTCCACTTCGCAATTCTCCCCCGGAAGCCCTTCGGATATGTCATCCGCTTCCATCCACTGTCATCTGCTAGGCTTCCTATGAACATCCGCTTAACATCCCCGCTACATACTACCCCCGTCCGTTCCTTTCCGTTCTTTTCCATTCTGTTTATGCAAATTTGGGGCACTTTTTGGAGTGGATAACAACGGATGGAGCCACCCCCGAAATTTTGCTCATCCGCTGTGTCCTTTTTGCATGTGTTTTGCATCCGTCGGCCAGTGGGACCTAGCCTTTACTGTCAGGACTAATGAAGGCAAAGTCTTAGAGAAGGTTTTTACAGATCCTTTCTATATGCGTTATCCCCTACACAAGAATCCAGGATCTTCTGTGATTTTATGTGATTGCTAAATTTCCATACAAGCCAAGGCACAAAGTCATGTTTATAATTTCTTCTCTTTGTTTAACTCAGAAAATAAAAAAATGAGTGAAAGCTGGAAATATCTTTTTCAAGTACTTTATTAAAGTTCAAAATACTAAAAAGTTTACAAAAAGCAAAGTAATAAAAAGCTTTACAAAAGTTTCTGTAATAGAAATTAAATCAACATCTTTCAATATCATTTTCGTGGCAGTACACTAAATACTACATGTACACTTAGAATTTGACAATTTTTCCCCATATTAACAATATTAATAGTTAATCACAGTTCTTAATGCTAATAAACAAAGCGTTGAGGTAGCGGTTGGTGTGTGTTTTCTTCTGGTATACGGTGTGTCCTAGTGTGTCATCTGTTCTTTTGTAGATTAGTACATCTAGGAATGGTAGTTGTTTGTTCAAGAGATGATTCCACCAGACTGTCAATCATTTGGAGGCCTGCACTCTCAAGTGGAGGGACCTCCGCGACACGGGCCCGGCGGGCACCTGGGCTCAGGCAGACTCCCTCTGATGCCTCCAGCTCGGACGCGCCCCAGCCGGGCACCCAGATGAAACCTAGCTTCCTAATAGATAATAGCCATCCTTTCACGCGAAGCCAAGCTGCACTGAAAGCCTCCAATACAGGAACACAGTGTTGCCAGCCAATCAAAGCCACAAAACAGAAAGAAGAAACCAGAAACACCAATCAAACAAACTCCAAGAACAATAAACACAGACCAAGACTCCCAACCAATCAGGATGTAAAAAAAACCATCCTGGCACAGCAGTAGGCTAGCCTCAAATTTAAAACTAATGACTCTGATAGCCTGACCCACATACGAACTCAATACAGAAGCCTGATGTTGGCAGATAAGATTCTGCTGAAATGTTGCTACAACTTTAAAAGCACTACAATGACATGGGATAATACCCGAAGGAAGCTGAACAGCATATACATATATACATATATACATATATACATATATACATATATACA
>BLBF01000095.1:196964-224559 GCA_015471245.1 Laticauda colubrina | reverse complement strand
AGGGTTTTAGTGCCATTGAAGTTGATGTTGTGACCTGTGGTTTTCATGTGTTGGACTAGTGAGGAGGTGTGTTCCAGCTTTTTTACTGCATTTTTGTGTTCCTCTAGGCGGGTACTTATTCTTCTATTGGTCTGTCCAATGTATGTGGCCGGGCATGATGTACAGGGAATTTCGTATATGCCTTGGTTTTCCAGGTCAATTTTGTCTTTGGGGTTCCTCAGGATGGCTGCTATTTTTTTGTCTGTTTTGAAGGCAGTCTTGATGTGATGCCTGTGTAGTATCTTACTGATTTTATCTGTGGTACCTCTTATGTAAGGCAGGACAGCTGTTCCATGGATCTGTTGATCTTCTAGGTCTCTGTTATGTCTTGGTGTGTTTTTGTGGATCAAGTTGGTGATTTTGTTTTTGTGGAAGCCATTGGCTGTCAATACTTCAGTCAGGGTGCATAGTTCAGTCTTTATATGTGTCTTATCTGCCAGGCATTTGGTTCTGGTAATTAGTGTTTTCGCTACGGAATTTATCTGTGCTGGGTGGTGGTGGGATTGGGCGTTGAGGTAGCGGTTGGTGTGTGTTTTCTTTTGGTATATGGTGTGTCCCAGTGTGCCATCTGTTCTTTTGTAGATTAGTACATCTAGGAATGGTAGTTGTTTGTTTATTTCCGTTTCCATGGTGAACTTGATTTTGGGGTGTGTGCTGTTTAGGTGTGTTAGGAAATTGTTTAGGTTTTCTTTTCCATGGGGCCAAATCACAAATGTGTCATCGATGTATCTTAGCCATAGTTTGGGTTTGTGGGTGGCATTAGCCAGGGCTCTGGATTCGAATTCTTCCATGAACAGGTTTGCAATGACGGGTGACAGTGGTGATCCCATAGGGGCTCCTTCAATTTGCTTGTATCTTTGTCCTTTGTATATGAAATATGTGTTGGTTAGGCAGTGTTCTGTTAGTTCCATGAGGTCTTTAGCTGGTTGGTATTTATTTTTGATGATTTCAAGAGTTTCTTTTATTGGGACTTGAGTGAATAGTGAAACCACGTCGAAACTTACAAGCAGATCTTCTTGTTCCACGTGTAGATCTTTGATCATTTCTAAGAAGTGGTATGAGTTTTGTACATATGAAGCTGCGGTTTCAGCATGGGGCTGTAGTTGTTTTGCTAAGTATTTAGCTAGGTTTTGTAATGTTGCTCCTATGGAACTGACTATGGGTCTGAGAGGTATGCCTTCTTTGTGTATTTTTGGGAGGCCGTATAATAATTTGAAACCAGGAACTAACTCCATACAGAAGCCTGAGGATGGCAGATGAGATTCTGCTGAAACGTTGCTACAACTTTAACAGAACTATAATGACGTGGGATTATACCCGAGGGAAGCTAAACAGCACACATGTAAGTACCCGCGAAAACCTAAGAAAACATATATATATATATATATATATATATATATATATATATATATATATATGCTGTTCAGCCTCCTCCGGGTATTATCTCACGTCACTGTGCTTTTAAAGTTGAAGCAACGTTTCAGTGAACTCAATACAGAAGCCTGAGGATGGCAGATGAGATTCTG
The DNA here is from genome assembly GCA_015471245.1 of Laticauda colubrina. NCBI lineage: Eukaryota > Metazoa > Chordata > Lepidosauria > Squamata > Elapidae > Laticauda > Laticauda colubrina. The sequence continues at coordinate 222,994 of BLBF01000095.1, read as the reverse complement.
CTGAAACGTTGCTAGAACTTTCAAAGCACAATGATGTGGGATAATACCTGAAGGAAGCTGAACAGCCTCCATAGTGGATAACCAACCTTGAATTTTGGTATAGTGGTTTTTCCTGATTTCCTCCCAAGTTTTAATCAGAGAATCTTGCAAGATGCATCTATAAAGTAGGAATGATTCTTATTCCTGGGGTCTCATATGAAGGCATGCCACCCCATTTGCATGTCATAACCTTCTTGTTGTGTATGGAAATTAATAGACTTCCAAATAACTTAAACTGATTGGCCGAATAGGTCGCTCTTGGATTGGTCAATCAAGCACTATTTTGATTGGCCCACCTGATGGCGGGAATTCTTAAAGAGCTGTCATTGGCCGCAAGCCATGAGCAGCCGCTATAAGAAGGGCTTCCGCGGCTTCAGCAAATGTTCCGCTACAAGTCACTATACTGTTAAATAAAGAGCTGTTTGTTGGAATACCGGTCTTGCATACCTTATTATCCAAACGGAATACTGGCAATGAAGGTGGGATCGTCCTAGAAGAGTGAGACCAAAGCACGCAGCAACCAAGATGGCCTGGCAGCCAAGATGGCCAGTAACAATGCGCCACCCGCACTATTCAACCCAGCCAAAGAAGATTGGGAGTCATACATTGACTACTTTCTGATGTTCTTAGAAAGCAATGAGCTACAAGAAATAACCGACCAGAGGAAGAGAGCTGTATTTTTCACTCATTGTGGCCCTGCCATTTTCAAAATGGCCAAGGTGTTAGCCAAACCACAGGACGTAAAACAGATGGGATGGCCAGAATTAAACCAAATGCTATGAGCCCATTATGCACCTGTGGTCTCCAATCTGACCAAAAGGCACACATTTTATAAGCGAGACCAATGAGAAGACGAGAGCATCAGAGATTTCGTAGTAGCCCTAAGAAATATTGGAGGAGCCTGAGAATTTCAGAACATGGACGAAGCCATGAGAGACCATGTGGTCCTGGGATTGAAGGATGCTACGCTTCAAAGCAAACTGCTAAACAGACCGAATATCACAGTGCCTGAGGCCATTGCAGAAGCCACCACCGCTGAAGCAGCCAAGAAATCTGCAGCCACCATGCGCCAGATGAACTCAACAAATCTAGAACCACCGAACCAACCCCGAGAAAAAAAGGTGGAAGGAAACCAAAAACAGCCCACAGTGACTGCCCATCATGAAGACCTCGATTCCCCGAGCGACACCAATGATGACAACGAAGATATACATAGGCTTCAGTCAGAAAGAAAATGGTGGGAAAAAAGAGGAAGGAGGCGATAATTCCAGTGTGCTGGGTGCGGAGGGGATCACCTGTGCTCTGAATGCAGATTCCTGGATGCCATTTGCAGATTTTGCGAGAAACGGGGGCACATTGCAAGTGTCTGCTGAAACAAAAAGAGCTATAGCCCAAAAAGACATGGTAGCACCCCCCCCCCCGAAACAGAGAGAGTCAAGCTGGAAGCCGATGGAGCCGAGAGAACAGAAACCGGCGAATGAACAACAGAGTAGAAACACATCAAACAATAATCATCGGAAATGCCAGGGCAGCAAACGCAAAAAAGGTCCGAATAAATGTGAAAATCGAAGGAAAGCCCTGTGAGATGGAAGTAGACTCCGGATCATACCTGTCAATGGTATCATGGAACACTATCAGAAACCTGATACCAGACATCAAGCAAAGAGAACTGGAACAGCAAAAGCTAATACTTAGATTACCAGGGAAACCAAATCCCGGTAGTGGGTCTTGGACATTTCTTAATAGAATTCAAAAACCACACTGAAGTACTTCCTCTTACAATTGTCGACCGTGATCACCCTAGTCTGCTGGGAATTGAATGGCTCGCGCCACTGGGAATTGGAGTGACCAGGGTCAACAGCATCGCTGAGACCAATTGGAAGGAGAGCCTGCTGGAAGAGTTCCAGGATGTATTCGACGGGACTCTAGGCAGGTACAAGAGGACCCCAATAACAGTCAGCCTAGACCCTAAGAAAGCTCCCATCAGGCTCAAAGTCAGACGCTTTCCCTTTGCCTTAAAACTGAAAATAGATGAGCAGCTTAACAAACTCATCGCACAAAGGGTGTTAGAACCAATCGACCATGCCAGGTGGGAAACTCCCATTGTGACTCCTGTCAAACCAGATGGGTCAGTGCGCATCTGTGGTGATTATAAGGCCACCCTAAAACATGCACTCCAGCAAAGCGCATACCCTATTCTGGTAGTTCAACACCTGTTGCATTCATTAGGGGGAGGAAAATTTTCTCAAAGTTTCATCTCGTGCAAGCATATCAACAGCTGCCGGTTGACCCCAAAACTGCACAGGCACAGACGAAAGTCATGCACAGAGGGGCATTCAAATGTAACAGACTTCAATTTGGTGTTAGTGTTGCCCCAGGCATTTTCCAAAGCTTCATGGAGCGCCTTCTAAATGGAAAAAAAGGAGTTGTTCCCTATTTTGATGATGATCAGCAAAAAATAAACATCAACTAGAAAATAGACTGAGAGAAGTCTTGCGAAGATTCAGGGAAGCAGGGCTTAAGGTCAAAAGAGAAAAATGTAAACTAGCCACCAATCAAGTCAAATTCTTAGGCTACCTTATAGATGAGCAAGGGATGCACCCCACTGAAAAGAAAATAAAGGCGATTAAAGATGCACCCAGGCCTAAGAACAAAGCAGACTTACAAGCGTTCTTAGGTCTCATTAACTTCTACAATGTCTTCCTACCCCAAAAGGCAACTGTAGCAGAGCCATTTCATCGACTATTAGATAAAAAAAACTGTCTGGAATTGGGGCCACCGAGAACAAGCAGCATTCCAAAATGTTAAGGACTTATTAACATCCAACACCGTTTAATACAATATAGCAACACCCTGCCACTGATGGTCACCTGTGATGCATCGCCTTTTTGAATCGGTGCCATACTGAGCCACAAGCTACCAGACGGCAGAGAAGCACCAATCGCCTTCTATTCTAAAATGCTGCCAAAATCTGAAAGGAACTACAGCCAACTTGACCGAGAAGCCCTCACAATCATAGCAGGCGTCAAGAGATTCCATGAATACCTATATGGTAGGACATTTTCTATCACAGACCACAAACCCCTGCTAGGGATCCTGGCAGGGAACAAACCAACCCCGAACATCCTGTCGCCAAGAATGACGAGGTGGTCAGAATTCCTCGCTGCATACAATTACACACTCATCCATCGCCCAGGAAAGACCATCACCCATGCGGATGCCTTGAGCCATTTCCCGCTGCCCGACAAGGAAGGTGACCCAACTCCCACCGTCTCCACTCTTCAGATCGAGACATGGCCGAATCTGCCACTAACTGCAGCAGACATCGCTAAAGCTACCGCGAAAGACCCTCTGACAGCTTGAATCCTGCATTGGGTAGGTAAGGGCTGGCCGGATGAGGATAGAGGCAAGATTTTAAAACCTTTTTGCACCTGGCAGACTGAACTGTCCATTGAAAAGGGCTGTATACTGTGGGGAGACAGGGTGTTCCAAAAAAGTTGCAGGAGGAAGTGTTGTGCATGTTGCACGAGGGACACCTGGGCATAATAAAAATTAAAGCCCTGGCCAGGAGTTACATCTGGTGGCCAGGGCTGGACAAAGGCATTGAAAAATGGGTGGCAACATGCCATGACTGCCAAAAATCAAGGCCTACCCCCTCTCTTGCACCAGTCCTGGAATGGGAAGCTCCCAGAGGCCCATGGTCGAGACTGCATATTGACTTTGCTGGGCCAATGAAAGGGAACACATATTTGATAATTGTTGACACTTATTCAAACTGGTTAGAGGTTATTCTTATGGCATCCACTATTACTGAAGCAGTCATAAAACAATTGAACAGACTTTTTGCTACACATGGACTGCCAGATGTAGTAGTATCTGACAATGGCCCCCAGTTTACTGTTTTAGCCTTCGAGCAATACCTGGCAACGCAGGGCATCCAACATGCCCTGACAGCGCTGGCTTATCTGGCTTCGAATGGACGAGCTGAATGCATGGTTTCTTATACTAAAGAGGCCCTAGACAAACTGGACATGGGGTACGTCCAAGATAGACTTAACAAACTGTTAACAATTCAGCATATCACCCCTAGCACAACCACTAACAAAAGCCCAGCTGAACTCCTCATGGGAAGAAAATTGTGTTCCTATCTAGATAGACTACACCCCACTTACACCTGTGAAACCCCCCCTGACTCCTCAAATAAATATCACTCCTTTGTTATTAGCGACTTAGTCTATGCAAAAAAATCTTACCAGGGACCCATTATGGCTTCCAGCCACAGTTACTCAAATCACAGGGCCCCGGTCATACCAACTCACACTAGATGATGGCAGAACATGGAAGCGGCACATCGACCAGCTTTGCTCTAGGACATTGGAACACAATACTACAGCATCACCGCAAACACCAAGAAACAATCCAAAACAACCGAGGGGGGGGGGAACACAAAATAATAAAAAAGGGAGAGACAAACCACCAATAATATGACAAAAGACACAACATAAACCCAAATTAGAAACTCAGATAAAACAAAAAGAGCGCTTACCCATAGACAACCTGCGGAGAAAAGAATCGGTAGCAGGCGAGGCCTTCCTGGAAGGAGACACCCAGGCCAGCTCGACCAACCTGGACAAACCAGGAGGGAGCGGCAGAGCCACCTCAACCAGCCTGAGAAACCCAGGTGGGAGCGGCAAGGCTGACTCACCCTTCCAGGAGGTTCCATGGAGAAGACGCGGAGAAAAGGCGATCCTGTCCAAACCAATGGAAGACCACACTGAGACTGAGCTGCGCAGGTCAAGTAGGACCTGAAAAAGCCCCACCTACCTGCGTGACTACGTTACGCATGTTGGATGAAACCAAGGGGGGAGGGGTGTTGTGTATGAAAATTAGAAGACTCCAAATAACTTCAACTGATTGGCTGAACAGGCCACTCTCGGATTGGTCAATCAAGCACCATTTTGATTGGCCCACCTGATGGCAGGAATTCTTAAAGAGCTGTCATTGGCTGCAAGCCACAAGCAGCCGCTATAAGAAGGGCTGCCGCGGCTTCAGCAAATGTTCCGCTACAAGTCACTATACTGTTAAATAAAGAGCTGTTTGTTGGAATACCGGTCTCGCGTACCTTATTATCCAAATGGAACACTTCTAATGTTAACTAATTTAATCCAATCTAATGTTAACTAATTTAATCCAATCTAATGTTAACTAATTTAATCTAATTTAATCCAATTGTTTTCTAATTTAATCCAATCTTTAATCCATATTAAGGATGCTGCTTTATAATAAGTCTCCCAGATTGGGAGTCCAGAACCACCTCTGCTTTTGCTATCCTGTAAACAAATTGATTAAATTCATGCCTTTTTCCCTGTCCATATGAATTTCATGGTCATTTTGTTTAAGTATTTGAAGAATTTTTTATCTCATTTAATTGGAATAGTTTGGAACAAATATAATAATTCAGGTAGAATATTCATTTTAATTGTGGCTATTTTCCCTAGGAACAAAATCTGTAGGTTTACTCAATTTTTCCAGGTCTTTTCCTATTTGTTATATCATTTTTATGTAATTATTTTTTTTCAATGCTGAGCATCTCGCTCTTAGCCAAATGCCTAAATATTTAACTTTTTTAACAATTTGGAGACCCATTACTTCTTCTAATTCCCTTTTATCTTTTACTGTTAGATTTTTAACTAGAATTTTAATTTTGTCTTTATTAATTTTGAGGCCTGCTACTTCACCAAATTTCCATATCTTCCATATCCACTGCACCATATCTTTCAAAAATTCTGGAGCACCGGGGAACTACCAGAGGACTGGAAAAGAGCTGATGTGGTTCCCATCTTCAAAAAAGAGGAAAAAAACAGACCCAGGAAACTATATACCAATCAGCCTAAGATACTGGAAAAGATAATAAACAAACAGATCTGCAAACATGTAGAAACAAGTAAAGTAATAATTAGCAGTTAGCATGGGTTTGTTAAAAGCAGATCATGGCAAACCAGTCTTATTTCATTCTTCAACACAGTGACTAAATTAGTAAACCAGCAAAATACTGTGGACATAATATATTTAGATTTCAGCAAGGCATTCGATAAAGTAGACCACAACCTACTTCTTAGTAAGCTAGAAAAAAGTGGAATAGATAGCACCACCACTAGATGGATTCGCAACCGGCTGGCAAACCATACTCAAACCATAGTCCTTAATGGGTCTAAGTCCACATGGAGGGAAGTAAGCAGTGGGGTGCCACAAGGTTCCGTCTTAGGCCCAGTACTCTTCAATATCTTCATGAACGACTTAGATGAGGGAATAGAAGGGGAACTTACCAAATTTGCAGATGATACTAAGCTGGCAGGAATAGCTAACACCCAAGAAGATAGGCTCAAGATCCAGAGGGATCTTGACAGACTAGAACACTGAGTCGTATCTAACAAAATGAAATTCAATGTAGAAAAAAGTAAAGTCCTACACTTAGGCAAGAAAAATCAAAAGTACACATATAGACTGGGTGAAACCAGGCTTAATAGCAGTAACTGTGAGTTGGAGTCTTAGTGGACAACCAGTTGGAGTCTTAGTGGACAACCAGCTAAATATGAGCCAGCAATGTGCAGCAGCAGCCAAAAAAGCTAATGCAATCCTAAGTTGTATTAACAGAGGGATACAGTCAAGATCAAGGGAAGTACTAATACCACTCTATAAAGCCTTAGTAAGACCACACTAGAGCACTGCATCCAGTTTTGTTCACCACATTATAAAAAAAAAGATGTTGAGACTCTAGAAATATAGAAAAGAGCAACCAGGATGATTAGGAGACTGGAGGCTAAAACATATAATGAATGGTTGCAGGAACTGGGCTTGGCTAATCTAGTAAAGAGAAGGACCAGGGGAGACATGATAGTAGTCTTCCAACATATGAGGGGCTGCCACAGGGAGGAAAGGGTCAAGCTATTTTCTAAAGCACCTGTAGGCCAGACAAGGAATAATGGATGGAAACTGAACAAGAGATTTAACCTGGAAACAAGGAGAAACTTTCTGACAGTGAGAACAATCAACCAATGGAACAGCTTGCCCTTGGAAGTTGTGGGAGCGCTATCAGTTGAGACTTTAAAGAAGAGATTGGACTGCCATTTGTCAGAAATGGTGTAGGGTCTCCCGCTTGGGTGGGGGGGTTGGACTCGATGACCTACAAGGTCCTTTCCAACTCTGATTATCTGTATCCCTATTTCCTGTAGTAATATCGGGCCAGATTCTAGTGGGTCTTCAATAACAAATGTCATATCATCAGCAAAGGCCCGTAACTTGATTTCTTCCTTTTTAATTTGTGTTCCTTTTATCACTCGTTTTATTTGATCAAATTCTTTTCAATAGTGTTTCTAATGTTAATGTTCCATCTGGAAATAAGTTGCGTGAGACCGGGTTCCAACAACAACTCTTTTATTTAACTCAGTAAAGCAATGGTAATGGAACAAGAGTCCAAGCCACGGCAGCCCTTTTTATAGCAGCTTGCTCGCGGCTTGTGGTCAATGACACCACTTTAAATGTTCCCACCGTCAGGTGGGCCAATCGGATTGGTTCTCTAATGGCCAATCCGAGAATGGCCTTTTCAGCCAAACAGAATAGGGAATTTGGAGCCTACCAAGTTCCATACATAACACCCCTCCCCCCTTGGTTCAGTCCAATGTGCATCACATAGTTACGCAGGTAGCTGGGGCTTTTTTGAGTCCTGGTTGACCTGCGCAGCTCAGTCTCGGCGTGGTCTTCAAGCGATTCGGGTGAGATCGCTGTTTCTCTGTGTTTTCTCCATGGAACCTCCTGGAAGGGTGAGTCAGCCTTGCTGCTCCCGCCTGAGTCTCTCAGGCCAGTGGAGATGACTCCACCACTCCCTCCTGGTTTGTCTGGGTTGGTCGAACTGGCCTGGCTGTCTCCTTCCAGGAAGGCCTTGCTTTGTTCTCCTGCTCCTGGACTTCTCTTTTGGGATTCTTCTAACTGTGAGTGCTCTTTTTGATTTGTTTGATAGTCTTTTTGTAGTGTTTGTTGTCTTGTTATGGGAGGGTCGTCTCTCCCTTTTTTATTATTTTGTATTCTCCCCCCCCCTCGGTTGTTTTTTGGTCGGTATTTATTTTTGGCTCTGGTGTGTTTTTGCATTCGAGATTGTGAGAACGAAGCTGGTCAATGTGCCACTTCCATTCTCTTCTGTCGTCTAGGAGTAGTCGGTAAGACCGGGGACCTGTAATTTGGGTGATCGTGGCTGGAAGCCACAACGGGTCCCCAGTGAGGTTTCTTGCATAGACCAGGTCACCAATTTCAAATGTTCGGTATTTGCTGGAGGAGTCGGACGGTTTTCCCAGGTGTAAGTGGGGTGCAGGTAGGTAGAAACATAATTGTCTAGGTAGAAACGTAATTTCCTACCCATTAGGAGTTCTGCTGGGCTTTTGATTATGCTACCAGGGGTAATATGCTGTAGGGTTAATAGTCAGTTTAGCTTTTCTTGCACATCCCCCATTCTATCCAGGCCCTCCATTGTGAACCGAACCATGCGTTCAGCCCTGCCGTTTGCAGCCGGATGGGCCGGCGCGGTTAAAGCATGTCAGATGCCCTGGGCAGCTAAGTACTGCTCAAATGCCAGCACGGTAAACTGGGGCCTATTGTCCAACACCAATATATCAGGCAGTCCATGCGTGGCAAAAAGTTTGTCTAATTGTTTCATCACTGCCTCTGTGGTTGTAGAAGCCATGAGTATTACTTCTAACCAGTTGGAGTAGGCATCCACAACTATTAAAAAGGTGTTGCCTTTTGTCGGCCCAGCAATGTCAATATGTAATCTAGACCATGGGCCCCGGGGAGTTTCCCATTCCCTAAATGGTGCCTGTGGGGGGTTGGCCTCAATTTTTTGACAGTCGTGGCATGTTGCCATCCAACGTTCAATGTCCTTGTCCAGTCCTGGCCACCAGACGTAACTCCTGGCCAGGGCTTTCATCTTAACCAAGCCCAGATGCCCCTCGTGTAACATGCACAAAACATCTTCCTGGAGTCTGTGTGGTATCACCACCCTGTCACCCCACAAAATACAATCGTTCTTGATTGACAGTTCAGTCTGTTGGGTGCGAAATGGTTTAAAAGTCTCAGTTTTGTGCTATTCTGGCCAGCCCTTACCTACCCAATGCAGGATGCGAGGTGTTAAAGGGTCTTTCACAGTGGCTCTTGCGACGTCTGCTGCTGATAGTGGTAGGTTCAGCCAGGCCTCGAGTTGGAGTGTGGAGACGGTGGGAGCTGGGCCCTCTTCTGTGATGGGCAGCGGGGAATGGCTCAGGGCGTCGGCATGGTGGATCAGCGTGTAGGTGTAGGCAGCGAGGAATTCAGACCACCTCGTCATTCTAGGTGGCAGAATGTTCGGGGTTGGCTTGTTTCCTGCTAGGATACCTAGCAGGGGTTTGTGATCAGTGATGATCAAAAAAGTTCTGCCGTAAAGTTACTCATGGAATCTTTTGACTCCGGCGATGATTGTGAGGGCTTCTCGGCCAAGTTGGCTGTAATTTTGTTCTGATTTGGACAGTGTTTTCTAATAGAAAGCGACCGGTGCCTCTCTGCCATCTTGTAGCTTGTGGCTCAGAATGGCGCCAATTCCAAAAGGCACAGGTGACCGTCAAAGGCAGGGTGTTGCTATACTGGATTAAAGCGGTGTTAGACGTTAATAGGTCTTTGATACCATGAAATGCTGCTTGTTCCCGGTGGCCCCATGTCCAGGTAGTTTTTTTGTCTAACAATCGACGTAAGGGTTCTGCTATGGTTGCCTTATGGGGCAGAAACACATTGTAAAAATTTATGAGACCTCGGAATGCTTGAAGGTCAGTTTTGTTTCTAGGTCTAGGTGCATCTTTGATTGCCTTTATCTTTTTTTCAGTGGGGTGTATCCCTTGTTCATCTATTAGGGAGCCCAGAAACTTGACTTGGTTGGTGGCTAAATTACATTTCTCTCGCTTTACCTTAAGGCCTGCGTCTCTAAATCTTCTTAAGACTTATCTTAATCTGCTCTCTAATTGCTTAGCATTTTTTGCTGACACCAGAACGTCATCAAAATAAGGAACGACTCCCTTGATTCCATTTAACAGGTGCTCCATGAGGCTTTGGAACACTCCTGGGACAATGCTAACGCCGAACTGGAGATGGTTACACTTGAATGCCCCTCTATGTGTCACAATAGTCTGTGCCTCTGTGGTAGTGGGGTCAATAGGTAGCTGTTGATATGCTTGTGTGAGATCAAGCTTCGCAAAAATTTTTCTTCCCCCTAAGGAGTGCAATAAGTGTTGCACTACCGGTACTGGGTATGGTACTGGGTATGGTAAACATGGTTTAGGGTTGCCTTATAGTCTCCGCAGATGCGCACTGACCCAGCTGGTTTTACAGGAGTCACGATGGGTGTTTCCCACCTGGCATGGTCGATTGGCTCTAACACCCCATTGTGCTATTAATTTGTTTAACTGTTTGTCAATTTTTGGTTTTAAGGCAAAAGGAACGCATCTGGCTTTTAACTGGATGGGAGCTATTTTGGAATCTAGGCTAAATGAAATTGGGGTCCCCTTATACTTGCCTAGGGTCCCGTTGAAAACATCTTGGAATTCTTGTAACAGGCTCTCTTCCCAGTTGGCTGCAGCAATGCGGTTTATCCCGGTTATCCAGATTTCCAGGGGCACGAACCATTCAATTCCTAGCAGGCTAGGGCGATCACGGTCAACGATGGTCAGAGGCAAGATTTCAGCATGATTTTTAAATTTGACGAGGAAATTTCCAAGGCCCAATACCAGAATTCGATTTCCTTGGTAGTCTTTAAAAATTAGTCTTTGTTTTTGTAGTTCTTTTTGTTTGGTGTCCGATATCAGGCACCAGATGGTATTCCAGGACACTATAGATAAAAAGGACCCGGAGTCGAATTCCATCTCACAGGGCTTCCCCTCGATGTTTACCTCTATCTGGACCTTTTTCCCATTTGCTGCCCTGGCATTTCCAGTGGTTACCATCTGGTCCGTTTCCTCTCTTTCGCTGGTTCTTTTGCTTCTGTTCCATCTGCTTCCGGCTTGTCTCTCTTCATGTCTTGGGGGTGTGTGTGCTGCTGCGTCTTTTAGGACTATAGCTCTTTTTGTTTCGGCAGACCTTTTCGATGTACCCCCGTTTGTTACAAGTCCTACAGATTGCGTCTAGAAACCTGCATTCAGATCGTGGGGGGTTGCCTCCACATCCAGCACACTGAAACTCCCACCTGTTTCTTCTCTTTTCTTGCCATTTCTTGTCTGATTGAAGTCTATGGACATCTTCATTTTCATCCTCAGTGTCGCTCTGGGATTGGAGATCTTCGTAGTGGGTGGTTGCTGTGGGCTGTTTCTTACTTCCCTCTGCCTTCTTCCCTCTGGCTTGGTTTGGCAGAACTGGATTCGAATTCATCTGGCTCAGGGTGGTTGCGGCTTTCTTTGCTGCTTTGGTGGCAGTGGCTTCCGCAATAGCCTCGGCTACGGTTATGTTTGGTTTATTCAGCAGCTTACTCTGAAGTGTAGCATCCTTTAATCTGAGGACCACGCAGTCCCTCATGGCCTCGTCCATGTTCTGAAACTCGCAGGCTCCTCCGATGTGTCTCAGGGCAACTACAAAATCTCCAACGGTTTCATTTTTATGGTCTCTCTTGTAGAACTCATGTCTTTTTATCAAGTTGGAGACCACAGGTGCGTAATGTGCTCGGAGCATTCTGTTCAGCTCAGGCCAAGTCATCTGTTTGACGTCTCTTGGTTTGGCTAGTGCCTTTGCCATTTTAAAGATGGCTGGACCACAGTGTGTAAGGAAGACAGCCCTCTTCCTTTGGTCAGATATTTCCTGCAGTTCGTTGCTTTCTAAAAACATAAGAAAGCAATCGATATACGACTCCCAATGCTCCTCATCAGAATTGAATGGTGTGGGCGGTGCGTTGTTTCCGGCCATCTCTTTGTTCGGATCAGATCACTGCGTGCTTCAGTCTCACTTTCTACGACGATCCCACCTTCGTTGCCAGTGTTCCGTCTGGAAAGAAGTTGCGCGAGACCGGATTCCAACAACAACTCTTTTATTTAACTCAGTAAAGCAATGGTAATGGAACAAAAGCCCAAGCCGTGGCAGCCCTTTTTATGGCGGCTTGCTCGCAGCTTGTGGCCAATGACACCACTTTAAATGTTCTCGCCATCAGGCAGGCCAATCAGATTGGTTCTCTAATGGCAAATCCGAGAATGGCCTTTTCAGCCAATCAGAATAGGGAACTTGGAGCCTACCAAGTTCCATACATAACAGTTAAGATGAAAAGCAGAGGTGACAGTGAACATCCCTGCCAAACTTCTTTCATTATTTCAAATGGTTTCGTCACTTCCCCATTTATTCCCCATTTATTCCCCATTTACTCTCAGTACAACAGGGGATGCAAGCACCCCAATGACGCTTCAGGCTAGCACTCCAGCCACAGCCACCTCCACAGTCCCTGGCTGCTCGACAGCTGAGACCATGGACATGCCTCAGAGTGACTGAGAATAGTGCCAGAGACTGAGTTGTTACCTGTACACTTTATCTTTGCTAAAGACACTTTACTTGGTTCATTTTGCTTTTTTAATAAAGTCATACAGTTATTAATAAAGGTTATCTTTGCTTCACACACTTGGTTCATTTTTTTTACTTTATAAAGTGTTGATGAAAACTTTGAAAAAATGGTTAAGCCTTTGCATGCTTGTGGGATAGGTAAGGATAGATGTGGGATGGAAAAGGATAGTTCTGGGATGGGTAAGGATAGTTGTGGGATAGGTAAGGATAGTTGTGGGATGGGTAAGGATAGCTGTGGGATGGGTAAGGATAGCTGTGGGATTGATAAACCTCCAGTGCAAGCATAGTGGGACTGTATGGTCAACCATCCCAGCTGCCACACATATGTCCCTTTTTATCAATAACAATTTATTCATTGATCAGCACATTTCAAAATAAACAAAGCTCTTTATTAATGCCCTATTCATTGTAGGGCCACTCAACATACATGGCACAATCTCATCAGTGTTATGAGACAGGCTCAAGAAAGCATCCATTAAGCATCTACCATCCTGTCTTGCCACTCCACTGCTCCAGCTGGGGAGTTGCATCAGTGTTTCAGGAGGTTGCGCTGCTTTTTCCCTTCACGTGAAGCTCTTTTGGGGCCTGGCACATCCACAGTGTCTATCAGGTTTCATCCTTGCCTCCATTCATCAGGCTCCATGTCCCCATTCCCTTGTTGACGGTCCACAAGTCTGTTCTGCAACACTGGGTAGCGGGTGCACATGAGATTGTGCAGGATGCAGCAAGCTTCCACGATGCTCCTCACAGTCTGTGGGTGATGCTGCATGGTGGTGAGAAGTACCATGTAGTTGTGATTAGAGGACCCTGAGTTGTCTGGAGCTTTGCAGGCCACGTGCTTCCCATCTATGGCTCCAATGGTGTGGGGAAAGTTCCACCTCTGATACCACTGTTCTGCAACTTTCCTCCATCCTTCTTCAGTGGAGGGGCACTGGAGGAGCTCCTCCACGTATTCTTCGATAATGGCCTGCACCACTTCTCTGACCACTTTGCTGATGCTGTTGTGTGGCACCGTCCAGGCATACTGCATGTTTCTGTATGTGGTTCCAGAGGCCAGGTGATGCAGAGGCAGTGCCACCTTCAGTCCAGGGTCCAGGCTGGGATGGAAGTTGATGCTCGGCTTGGTCAACCTGGGTCTCAGACACTCAACAAGTTTGTCAAGCATGGCTGGTGGCATCCTCATGAAGTGCTGGAATGCACGAGTGTCTTCATTCCTCAGCTGCACCATCAGCTTGTCAAACAGTCCAAACTCCACTCTTCTCCTGATCCATCATCGGACCCACACAGCTCTTGGACATCTCCTTCTTCTCCTTGCATAGAAAAGGTGAAACAGTCTGAATAGGGCTTGGTTCTGGTGTGGAATGATCGCAGCTACCATAAGGAGTGTGTGATGATCCATGGTGGAGATCAATGGATGATGTGGAAGAGCAAGACCAAGGGTGAAGATGTCTGAACACCATGGCTGCTGGACTCATACTGAGAGCTCCAGTGGAAAACGGACACAGGGAGGAAGCGAAACGGACACGGAATGGCCACGCAGCGTTAGTAGCACGGACGTAGAAAGGATGAAAGTGGATACAGCTCGCATACAAAGCATTAAAATGGAAAAAACATTCGTATAGAAGATGTATCTCGGATATTTAGGATGTCTGCAGGATGCCTAGAGGATGCAAAAGGACACATAGGGAAAACCTATATTTCCAATAAAAAGGGGGAGGAAATCACCTGGATCTCACTTTCAATCCAGCAGCCCTGCGGTGCAGACCTCTTCAGCCTTCATCTTGCTCTTGCTCTTCAACAGCATCCAGTCATCTCCACCATGGATCATCACACACTCCTTTTAGTGACCGCTATCGTTCTACAACAGTGTGAAGCCCTCTACAGGCTCTTTCACCTGTTCTACGTGAAGAAAATGAGGCGTCCAAGAAGTGTCTGTGTCCGAAGATGGATCACGAGAAGAGCCAAGTACGGACTGTATAACAAGCTGATGGTGGAGCTGAGGAACGAAGACACTCGTGCATTCCAGAACTTCAGTAGGATGCCGCCAGCCATGTTTGATGAAGTTGTGGAGCAGCTGAGACCCAGGTTGACCAAGACAAACACCATCTTCCGGCCCAGCCTAGACCCTGGGCTGAAGGTGGCACTGATTCTGTGCCACCTGGCCTCTGGGACCACGTACAGGAGCATGCAGTACACCTGGAGGGTGCCACACAACACCATCAGCATTGTGGTCAGAGAAGTGGTGCAGGCCATCATTGAAGAATACCTGGAGGAGTTCCTCCAGTGACCCTCCACTGAAGAAGGCTGTAAAAAAGTTGCAGAGCAGTGGTATCAGAAGTGGAACTTCCCCCACACCGTTGGAGCCATAGATGGGCAGCACGTGGCCTGCAAAACCCCAGCTAACTCAGGGTCCACTTGTCACAACTACAAGGGCTTCTTCAGCATCATCCTCTTAACCATGGTCCATGCTGACGACAAGTTCATGTACATCGATGCTTCAGTCAACGGGTCATCTTCAGATGCCCAGGTATACAATGCCAGTCACCTCAAGGAGGAGCTGGAAGGCAACCTCATGGTGGGCTTCCCAGATCCAGACCCCCTGCCCAACGACACACAAGATGTGCCCTACTTCATCGTGGGGGGTGACGCCTTCTCCCTCAGAACCTACCTCATGAAGCCCTACACTTCCAGATGCCTCACCCGTGAAGAGAGGATCTTCAACTACAGGCTGTCCAGGGCAAGACGGGTGGTGGAGAACGCCTTTGGCATCCTGGTCAACAGGTTCCAGGTACTTCTCACCATCATGCAGCATCGCCCAGAGACCATGAGGAACATCGTGGAAGCTTGCTGCATCCTGCACAATCTCATGCACACCCGCTACCCAGTGTTGCAGAACAGGCTTGTGGACCTCCAGCAAGGCAATGGGGACATGGAGCCTGGTGAATGGAGGCAAGGGCGAAACCTGATAGATATTGTGGATGTGCAAGGCCCCAACAGAGCTTCACGTGAAGGGAAGAAGCAGCGCAACCTTCTGAAACACTGGTGCAACTCACCAGCTGGAGCAGTGGATTGGCAAGACAGGATGGTAGATGCTTAATGGATTCTTCCTTCAGCCTGTCTCATCACACTGATGAGATTGTGCATTGTTTGTTGAGTGGCCCTACAATGAACAGGGCATTTAATAAAGAGTTGTGTTTATGTTTAAATGTGTTGATGAATGATTACATTGTTATTGATAATAAAGGGCCATAGGTGTGGCACCTGGGAGGGTGTACCATACAGTCCCACTATGCTTGCCCTGGAGGTTTATCTATCCCACAGCTATTACCCATCCCACGGGTATCCCTGCCTATCCCACTGCTATCCTAACCCATCCCATAGCTATTACCCATCCCACACGTATCCCGGGCCATCCCACTGCTATCCTTACCCATCCCACAAGCATGCAAAGGCTTAAACCATTTCTAAAAATTTCCACCAAGACTTTATTGACTAAAAGAACTGAACCAAGTGTGTGAAGCAAAGATAAACACCCAGTCTCTGGCACTCTTCTCAGTCACTCTGAGGCGTGCCCATAGTCTCAGGGGTGAAGGGTCCAGGTGCTGTGGAGGTGGCTGCTGCTGGAGTTCTGGTCTGAGGCGCCATTGGGGTGCCTGGCCCCGAGAGGACAACAGGGGATGGTGTGTGGAGGAAGATCTCAGAGAGCTGGCTCAGTTCCGTGATGTTGAGAGCCCCTTCCTCCATGACATGGGGTGTCAGTCCCAAGACCAATGACAGATGTTCTGAGGCCAAGCTTGGCTAGGCTTCCATGGAGCATCCGTTTAACATCCTGGCTACGTCCTCCCCCGTCCGTTCCCTTCCGTTGTTGTCCGCTCTGTTTATGCAAATTTGGGGCACTTTTGAGAGCGGATAACAATGGATGGAAAATTTTCTCGTCTGCTGTGTCCTTTTTACATACTTTTTGCATCCGTCGGCCTATGTGACAGGCCCTTAATCAGCAGATTTAAGTATCCTGATGCGGTGCATATGACAGCAGGAGACTTTAATCAAGCTGATTTAAAAGCAGTGCTCCCTGAATTATATCAGCATGTTAACTGTTGTTAGCATGTTGTCTAGAAGAGCAAACATATAGGACAAAGTATATACCAACCACAAACATGGCTATAAGGTTATACAATTACCACATTTGGGACAATCAGACCAAATGCCACTGCTTTTAGCAGCAGCATATGTCCCTCTTAGGAGACAGACTCTCCCTATAATAAAGACAGTGAAATCTTGGCCAGAAGATGTTTCCCAACAACTTCAGGATTGTTTTGAGAACACAAATTGGGACATTTTTTACCACCCTGACCTAAAGATGCGCACTGCAACTGTTCTGTGCTATATCAAACACTGCACAGATACTATTACTGTGGATAAACATATTACAATCTATCCCAATCAGAAACCCTGGATGACCAAGAAAGTCCAGCATCTCTTGCGTGACAGGACCAAGGCCTTTAGGTCTGGTGATGGGGCAAGACACAGTATTGCCAGAGCTAATTTGAAGAAAGTTATTTGGAAGGTCAAGACTGATTAAGTTATAATCCTCTGATTATAAGAGGAAGATTGAGGTTAATTTTTATAGCAATAACATGAGGCAGGTGTGGCAAGGGATTCAACAAATTACAAACCATCAACTGACCAATATCATCCCTGTTGAGGGGGATGCTTCATTGGCCAAGGAACTGAATCATTTCTTTGCTCGCTTTGAAGTGGAGACATCAGAGACAGCTAAAAAATAACCACCAGCCAAATGTAGCCCCCACTTCATTGTGGAGGAACAGGAGGTGAGGAACAGGAGCATTCTGAGGGCCGTGGATTCCAGAAAGGCTGCCGGTCTCTCTGGCTGAGTGCTTAAAGACTGGGTTGATCAGTTGGCTGGAGTCTTTACCAGGATTTTCAGTCAGTCTTTATCCCAGTCCACTATTCATCTTGTTTGAAGGTTTCCACCATTGTTCCCTGCCAAAGAAGTTCCCTATCAATAATCTCAATAATAACAGACCAGTGGCACTCACTCCTGTCATCATGAAGTGCTTTGAGAAATTGGTCTGCTGGCACATCATTTCTTGGTCATCATGTATCACATATAAATCATTCTCTAAAGTAGCAGTAACACTTTTACCCTCTTTTTCTGTTACATAGTTATTTCCCTTAAAGGTTACTACATAATCAATGTTAACTAAAGCCCTTATTGATGAAAAATTAAATTTTAAGTTTTGGTACATATAACATAGATAAATGCTCATTTACATATGAACAATATGCAGTACATTCACTAGATGCTTTCATCTTCCATCCATTTGCTAATGATACATGATGCTTACTCGTGGACATCTTTACAAACCTCTCTCTATTTCTAGTAATGCACTGTGATGCTCCACTATCAATTACCCACAAATTATGCTTTACAGTTGAATTGCTAGACATAGCTAAATTAACATTCTTCTTAGCCTTTTGGTTATTACCAGTATTCTGTCATTTTCTCTTCTTACAGAATCTAGCTATATGTCCCCTAGCCCCACAAGAATAACACTTCCTAACGGTATAGGCAGTTGAAGACAAATTCTCTTCTTGTGGTTGTTTCTCTCACAGTTGGTCTCTTTCCTGTCTTCTTCTTGCCTCCTCTAATAATTGTCCATTTATGTCAGTCAATGTCAGTTCATTTCTGGTCAGGACTTCCAGTGAAGATACGTAATCATCATAACTTTCTTCCAATGAGGAAAGAATGATGTAAACTTGATGCAGCTCTGAAAATATCAGTTCCTTTTCATGTAACTCTTGAAAAGTTCTTTTCATGAAGTTCAAATGAGCTAACATATCTCCACCTTTCAGAAGACATGCTCTAAACAGTTTACGTATAAGATGTATGTGTGTATCTACACTGTCATGAACATAAATCCTCTTCAAATTCTCCCAACACCTAGCAGCAGACTCTTCTCCACGAATATGGATTAGCTGCTGGTCACTCAGTGTTAATCCAATTATACAAAGAGCTTGTTCGTTGTTCCATTTAAAATCAGCTAACTTTTTGGCATCATCCTCATTATTTGGATTCCAAGCATTTACATCCAGTGGATCCTGAACTGCAGCCCATAACCCTTCCCTACGCAGAAGTAGACTGCACTTCATAGAGCAGGAAACATCTAACGGGATATCAGTGATAGACTTGTTGACGGGTCTTGTGCCATCTTTACCAGGACAGTAACCCACAATTAAACAGTAAACAGCTGTATGTACATGTCTGTTAGTATTCACACTAACTCTCAGTTATCTGAGTCTGAGCCCATAACCAGCATTGAGGTATTCCCCCGTTAGGAGAATGAGTGCACTCAGGGAAATGTAGTGAGAGTGGTGTTGAATAACACACGACCAGCATACAGATATACTGAACAGTAAAATGTAGGTTTTACTTCCTGTAAATGGGTAAACAAAGTCCAACAAACAGTCCAAATCATACATGGTTAAATCAGGTAGTATTCAATACAATCAATCCAGGGATAATCCAAAAACAAAGTCCAGTATCATAAACAAAGTTCAGTAAACAGAGTTTGCTAACAGTTTGCAAGACTCACAGCAATTCCAGCAGAATGATGATCAGGCAAAAGGCAATAGGGAAATGCAAGAAGAGAACAAACCAGGTTTCTGGCTCCATCTTATGGCCATTGGGGGAACCTCAGCCAATCACAATTACAGCACTCTTCTATAAGATACAACAGTATTAAATTAACTATCCTGGTTTATATATTGCCAGTCCAACTGCTAGGTGACTATCATTCCTAACACTATTGCTAAATTTGCAGATGATACAATCATGGTGGGACTCATCTCTGGGGGGGATGAATTTGCCTATCGAGATGAAGTGGACCAGTTGCTTTCATGGTGTGGAGAAAATAACTTGGTCCTCAACATCAATAAGACCAAGGAGTTTATAGTGGACTATAGAAGGAACAGATTAGATATCCAGCCCTTGATTATCAATGGAGACCGAATGGAGCAAGTGGCCAGTTTTAAGTTTCTGGGTGTTACCATAAAAGAGGACCAGACCTGGGGTGCTCACATTGCAGCACTGGTCAAAAGGACCCAGCAGAGATGATACTACCTGACACCTCTCAGAAAACAACAACTGAATGAAAAACTGCAGGCGACCTTCTACCACTGCATCATACAGAGTATTTTAATTTACTGCACCTCTGTATGGTTTGCCAATTGCACAATGGCAGATAGGAAAGCACTCCAGAGGGTTAGCTTTATTGCCCAGAAGATCATTGGTTGCCCTCTCCTCTCTTTAGAGGAGCTTTATAGCTCCTGCTGCCTTAAGAAAGTTAAAACATTCTCAAAGATCCATCCCATCCTGGGAACCCTTTTTTTTAAACTCTTACCATCTGGCAGACAGTACAGAATAATAAAAACAAAGACAAATAGGCTGAAAAACAGCTTCTATCCCAGGGCAGTAGCTCTTTTGAATTCTGCTTTTTAGTGCAATATTGATGCGGTGTCGGGGGTTTTTAGTTCAATGTGTGCAGGGTGAAGATGTGTGCTTGTGTTTATTTTCATGGTCATAGTCATGATGTGCAAATGAAAATGATATTTGATTTCACTGTACGGGATGCAATGACAATAAAGTAAATTAATCTTTGATTGCCAATTTTAATCTATTCATTTCTGCACATTCTAATATTTTCTCAATCATCTTTCCCTCTGCCAGAATTTTTTCACTTTTCCAATTCTGAGCAAATACAATTCTAGCTGCAGTTAATCCATGAATAATTAAATAGTTCAGGTCTCAAATCTGTATGTTGTTTTATCACCAACATCTGTGTACTTTTGTCCAATATCTTTTTGCTTCTACGCATGTCCACCACATATGGCATGATCCAGATGTCTCATGGTCCTTCCAGCATTTGGCTGATTTGTCTTTAAACATCCTTGCCAATTTTGCTGGTGCAAAGTGCCATCTACAACAGTGGTGGCCAATTGGTGGTCTGCGAACTACTGGTGGTCCATGAGAAAATTTTGGTGGTCCGCAGAGAAATGCCATCCCCAAAGCAATTTATCCAGGCTGCATGGGAACACAAGGCTGCATCGCCCACATGGCCAGCAGACAAAAGGCTTGCATTGCTTGCATTGCAAATAACATGAGATAGTGAGGGGAAGGGGGAAAGGGTGTAGGGAAGGAACTTGTTCCCCTCGCCCCATGTCTCACCTGGCCACCTGCTTTTTTCTTCTGCTTTTGGCTGCATTCAAGGAAAGCAGTAAAAGTCTTTTTATCCCCCAAACTCCATCAGAAATGAATCTTTGGGACCCTGCAAGGCATCCTGCTCCAAGAGGCTGTGATGGCAAATACTCATTTCTGGTAGAGTTTGGGGGAGAGAAAGAAAGACTTTTGCTGCTTCTGCTGCTTTCCTTGCATGAAGCCAAAAGTCTCTCTCTCTCTCTCTCTCCCTCCCTCCCTCTCTTCCCCTGAGAATGGAGCTAAAGACGGTATCCTGCAATCCCAAATAATGATTCATCAGTAGGAAAACGGGGTGGGGAATTTTCCTGTAGACCAGAAGCCAGCAAGGAAATGGCAGAAAAGAAAAAAGGAGGGATTGAGCCCTAAAAAAAGGGAGGAGAAAGGACACTAATGCAGGTGGGGGGATGACTCCCCAAGAAAGAAGGCAAGCTTGGAGTGGCAGAGAGAGAGCTGGTAAGCCCAGCTCTAATGAGCAGCTGTCCACTAGAGGCAAGGCAAGGGAATAAGGAAAAATGACTCTGCAAAGAACCCAGGCAACACATTGCAGCTGCTGGACAGGCAGACCACCTGCTGCTGCTGCTGCTGCTTTTTTGCTCTTGCTTCCAGAGAGTGCCGCTGCTGCCATTGAGCAGACCATTGCTCACTCTGCCACTGCACCTGGATTGATCTGGTCACATACATACACACACACACACACACACACACACACACACACACGCTCTGCCTCTCAGCCCAAGTTAGGAATCCTCTCCAAATCCCCGCCCCTCATCAACAAAGAAAGCATGGCTGATTCGGCTGGAAAAACTGCTTTGTGGCTTTTCCCTCCCTCTTTCTTTCTCTGCTCCCCATCCCGTGGAAGAACTCTAGCAGCCATGGAGCAGACCAGCAGCCCCTGCAGCAGGATTGCAACTTTGGTGGAGGAGCCATTGGCCAAGGGGTGTGTGTGAATCAATGACCTGGGAATGTTTTTTAGAGTTTTACATTCCACTTCACTGGGAACTCAGGTGTGGTTTCGGTGGCAAGCCTGGCAGTTGCATGTATCCTGAGAACATGTCGTCCTCCTCCCTAAATCTGAAAAAGCAGAGTTTCTGAGCTGGTAAAATCAGTGTTTCATTGAAGTTCAGAAGTCTGATTATATCAACCATCATCCAGAGCAAGGGTCTCCAATCATGGCAACTTTAAGCCTAGTGGACTTCAACTCCCAGAATTCCCCCGCCAGCTTTATTAGTGGTCTGTGAGATTTAAAATTATGAGTTTGGGGGTCCCTGAGATCCAAAAGGTTGGTGACCCCAATCTATAAAACATCTTGTACAAATTTTCTTTATATGCTGTCAATATTGTTAATTTATAATTTCCTTCCCATAACTTCTGCCATTTATCTAATTCTATAGCATATCCAAAATTTTTCACCCATGCTGTCATCATTTCCTCCACTTGTTCTTCTTTTAGTTCGGCACCTAATAAAAAAAAATCGTTTTTAAATCAGCTTGTCTTCTGTTCCTGTTAATATTTTATCCAATTCTGTCAACTTCTTATCAAAACCTTCAGCTTTAACATCTTCTTCACATCTTGATTGTATTTGCATATATGAATACCAATGCTTATCAATCCCTTTTTCATTCAACTCTTGTTGAGCTCAACTCTTTTGAGCTCACTCTTTTCATTCAATATATCCTTATATCTAACAATATCTTCATTAACAACTTAGATGAGGGGAACTTACCAAATTTTCAGATGATACTAAGCTGGCAGGAAGAGCTAACACCCAAGAAGATAGGCTCAAGATCCAGAGGGATCTTGACAGACTAGAACACTAGTTCATATCTAACAAAATGAAATTCAATGTAGAGAAAAGTAAAGTCCTACACTTTGGCAAGAAAAACCAAAAGTACACATATAGACTGGGTGAAACCAGGCTTAATAGCAGTAACTGTGAGAGTGAGTTCTTGGAGATCTTGGAGTCTTAGTGGACAGCTAAATATGAGCCAGCAATGTGCAGCAGCTACCAAAAAAGCTAATGCAATCCTAAGTTGTATTAACAAAAGGATACAATCAAGATCAAGGGAAGTACTAATACCACTCTATAAAGCCTTAGTAAGACCACACCTAGAGTACTGCATCCAGTTTTGGTCACCACATTACAAAAAAAAGATGTTGAGACTCTAGAAAGAATACAGAGAAGAGCAACCAGGATGATTAGGGGACTGGAGGCTAAAACATATGAAGAACGGTTACAGGAACTGGGCTTGGCTAGTTTAATAAAGAGAAGGACCAGGGGAGACATGATAACAGTCTTCCAATATCTGAGGGCTGCAACAGAAAGGAAGGGGTCAAGCTATTTTCTAAAGCGCCTGTAGGCCAGACAAGGAATAATGGATGGAAACTGAACAAGGAGAGACTTAACCTGGAAATAAGGAGAAACTTTCTGACAGTGAGAACAATCAACCAATGGAACAGCTTGCCCTTGGAAGTTGTGGGAGTGCCATCAGTTGAGACTTTCAAGAAGAGATTGGACCGCCATTTGTCAGAAATGGTGTAGGGTCTCCTGCTTGAGTGAGGGGGTTGGACTAGATGACCTACAAGGTCCCTTCCAACTCTGATTATCTGTTTTCCGTTAATATTTCCCATTTTACAAACATTTGGATGTATAATTGCTTCCATTGTCAACAACGACTAGAATTTTTATATAATGTTGTTCCATGATTTTTTTCCCATATTAACAATAAAACATTTCTAACTTAATGTCTTGGAAAATAACTGTGTACCTTACTTCTTCCATACCATAAAAAAGCATGCCAGCCCAATTGCAGATAGTGCCCCTCCAACATCAACAACTTCATATTCCTGAAAACAATCCCTTCTTTCACCCATGTTAATACCTCAGCCTGATAGTATAATTCCCTGTTAGATAACCCAAACCCTCCTCTGGTTCTTGCATCCTGTAATATTTTTAAGGTTAATTCTTGCTTTTGCCATATATATTTCAGTGTTATTCTATTAATGTCATCAAAATATTTTTTTCTAATTTTATTGGGATTATTTGGAACAGATATAGTACTTTCAGTAGTATGTTCATCTTTTTTTTTTTTTTAAGAATTTTATTAATTTTCTACAAACAGACATAACATACAAAACATTAAAAACATCTACTCTCATATATACTTCCGGTGTGTCGGTTGGTTCATCAGTTTTGTGCATTCATTTTATAGTCTCAATTACAGTTATATTACATAACCACTCATATTATCAATCCATATCCTAATATTACTAAATAAAAATTAAAATAAAGTCTTTTTCTGACTATACTTTTAATCATTCATGCTTTGTGAGATAACAATACTTCAAACAGTTTATTCTATAACAAATCATATAGTCATAACAAATCAATCCTAAAAACCCTTCATAGATATAATACTAATGCTCTATTATTGTATTTTATCATCTAACCATTGATAAGAAAGATCCCAAATTTCATAAAATTGTTTATCTTCTTGCTCTCTAATTTCAAATGTCAATCTACTCATCTCAGCACATTCCAATATTTTCTTAATAATTTCTTCCTGCAATGGTATTTTCTCATTCTTCCAATTTTTAGCAAATACAATCCTAGCCGCTGTTAATACATTTACAATCAAATATTTCAAGTCTTTATTATATATATCAGGTAAGATTCCCAATAAAAAGATCTCTGGTTTCAAGTCTATGTGTTTCTTTGTCATTTTTTCCAACCACATGTGAATTTTAGTCCAATATTTTCTAGCATCCTCACAAGTCCACCATATATGATAATATGAGCCAGGTATCTGATGACATTTCCAACATTTTTCAGATTTGTTCTTGAACATTCTTGCTATTCTTGTCGGGGGGAAGTGCCACCTGTAAAACATCTTATACAAGTTTTCTTCA
This sequence comes from Laticauda colubrina, assembly GCA_015471245.1. Lineage (NCBI taxonomy): Eukaryota > Metazoa > Chordata > Lepidosauria > Squamata > Elapidae > Laticauda > Laticauda colubrina. The sequence goes on along the minus strand of BLBF01000095.1, from coordinate 198,165 downwards.
TATGCTATTGACATTGTCATTTTATAATTTTGAGACCACAATTTTTGCCATTGCTCTAAATCAATCCCATATCCAAAATTCTTCCCCCAAGCAATCATAGTTTCTTTAACTTGTTCTTCCTCTAGTTTAATTCCCAATAATTAACCATATAATTTTTTAATCACTTTCTCATCAGCACCCATCAATATCTTATCTAAATCAGCCTGTTTGTCATAAAATCCTTCCATTTTAGAATCTTCAACATATCTTGAGTGTATTTGCGCATATGAAAACCAATTCATCCTTATACCTTGTTCCTCTAAGTTTTGGATCGATTTAAGTCCACCCTTTTCATCCAACAGTTCCCCATATCTAACTGTTTGTTCCTTTTTATAGATCATAGGATAGGAAAATGCTTCAATAGTCGATAACCAAACCGGAATTTTCAGGTAACATTGTTTTTTTATCTTCTCCCAATTTAACCACAAAGACTCCCGTATATAATGTCTTCTGAAATACCCCTGTGTTTTAGTTCCCTTGTACCATAAAAAATCATGCCAACCCAACAGTAAATCATGTCCTTCTAATGTCAACAATCTATGTTTTCTTAATGTTATCCATTCTTTGACCCACATCAAACTTGCAGCTTGATAATACAATTCCCAATTAGGCAGGCCAAAACCTCCTCTATTTCTAGCATCTTGCAAAAGTTTTAGCTTTATTCTCGCTTTTTTACCTTGCCATATAAACTTCAACATAGTTTTATTTAAATCTTCAAAATAGTCTTTTCCAAGTCTAATTGGTATTGTTTGAAAGAGAAATAAAATTCTAGGTAAAATATTCATCTTAATTGTTGAAATTCTCCCTATTAATGACAATTGTAAATTTTCCCATTTCTTCAAATCTGTAATTATCTGTTGTTTAAGTTTAATATAATTATTCTCTTTTAATGTGCTACATCTTGCTGTCAAATATATCCCCAGATACTTAACCTTGTTTGTAATTTGAATTTTCAAAAGATCTGTCAGTTCTTCTCTTTGTCTCAACAACATATTTTTTGTCAAAATCTTTGTTTTATCTTTATTTATTTTCAAGCCAGCCATCTCACCATATGTCTCTACCTTTTCCAATAACTTTGGAGCGGTTTCTAACGGGTCTTCCAGAATAAAAGCTAAATCGTCAGCAAAAGCTTGTAGTTTAAATTCTTCCTTTTTAATTTTCA
>BLBF01000095.1:181830-191964 GCA_015471245.1 Laticauda colubrina | reverse complement strand
CCAATTCAAATAAAGTATTTTCAAGCCTCTAGTTGGCAGTGTTGCAGTATCTCTTACTACTCTTTCCCCCCCCAGCCAGAAAAAAAAAATATTTTTAAAAAACTCAAACAAGAAGAAAAAAAAGATAATCAAAGGGAGCCTGTATCCTAAAAAGAAAATTAAAAAAAAATAAAAATAAAAATCAAGAGAAGCATAAAAATATATATAAGAGAAAATTCAATCCGGTTACCTACAAAGTCACATTAAAGTCCTCAGAAAAAAAAAAATAAGGAAAGAATCCAAGTCTCAATTTGACATCACTTAAACGCCGCTCAGCCAAGTTTCAGTCAAACAAAAATAAAGTCACAGATTTCTTCTTTGTTCAGGATGTCCTTTCAAGTCTCAATCAATTTACTATACAAAAGGAATTTCTCACCCAACCGATACACGCTCATTTAAACCACTTTCTTTCTGGAGCTGTCCCGACTTCAGCAGCTTTAGAGGCTGCCTTTCCGCTGCCAGCAAAAGGGCTTCTCCTGGATCAAACCAGAGATATTGCGATATCTCTGGGATCCTGGGACTGTGCCCTTCACAATCCCCGTCTCTATGGGACGGTTTAGGTCCGTTAGGACCGACCAGGGGCGAAAATATCAGCTGCGATCTCAGAGCCCCGAGATCGCAGCTGTAACACCGAGACGAAGCTCCGCCTCATCTTAAAGGCCTGTCACATAGGCTGACGGATGCAAAACGTACGTAAAAAGGACACAGACGAGAAAATGTTCCATTCATTGTTATCCGCTCTCAAAAGTGCCCCGAATTTGCATAAGCAGAGCGGACAACAATGGAAAGGAATGGACCGGGGGAGGGCGTAGCCAGGATTTTAACCGGATGCTCCACAGAAGCATAGCGGATGGAAGCGGATGGAAGTGGATGCCAAGCGGATGAAGCGGATGCATCACGGAAGCCTCGCAGATACCTAGCGGATGCCTAGCGGATGCAAAGGGTTCACTGCACATGCGGGGAGGATGCATTACGTCAGCCCCACGGATACAAAGGGAAGCAGCTCGCAAGCAGGTCACCATTCAGAGGAAACACCTGCTGCCATACAGAGCTCCAGCCAGCCAGCCAGCCAGCCAGCCAGCCAACAACCATGGGGAAGAAGAGAAAGCCTCTGAAATCTGCTGCCAGCCCTAGCAAGAAGGACAGGGCCACCATCCCACCCCCTGGCCCTGATTCTGCTTCTGCTGGGGCTTTTGCTGCTCAGGCTGACTCTTCTGGTGCTGGAGCTTCTGCTGGCGCTGCTCCTGATACTGGTGCTTCTGCTGGTGCTTACTCTGCTGGCGCTGCTCCTGGTGCTGGTACTTCTGCTGGTGCTTACTCTGCTGGCGCTGCTCCTGGTGCTGGTGCTTCTGCTGGTGTTTACTCTGCTGGCGCTGCTCCTGGTGCTGGGGCTTCTGCTGTTGCTTACTCTGCTGGTGCATCTGCTGGTGCTTACTCTGCTGGTGCTTCTGCTGGTGCTTACTCTGCTGGTGCTGCTCGTGGTCCTGCTGGTCCTGCTGGTGCTGCTGGTGCTCACTCTGCTGCTGGTGCTCCTGGTCCTGCTGGTGCTGCTGGTGCTGCTGGTCCTGCTGGTCCTGCTGGTCCTGCTTTTGCTGCTACTGTTGTTGCTGCTACTGTTGTTGCTGCTACTGTTGTTGCTGCTGCTAGTGGTGGTGATGTGGTGGAGCAGCCCCTACAACCTCGAAGCCCCTCTCATGAGGGCCCAGATGACCCTGCCAGAGGGAGGAAGGGGCATACGCGAGAACGAGAATGGGAGAGGAGGCAATACTCCATCGAAGAGGAACATGAGGATGAGGTGATGGAATGGCTGAGGGAGAATGAGTATCTTTGGCGGAAGGGACACAGGCTCTATCGAGACACCAAAAGGAAGCAGCCTGCTTGGAAAGAGAAGGCGGAGAGCCTGGGCTACACTTCGGAGGTGCTCCTTTGCTGGTGGAAGCACATGGACACCTGGTACGGTAAGCTGCACCTCAAGAAATCTGGCCAGGCCACAGTCAAGCTGATGGACCGAGAGACCTACATGATGGCCAAGTGCAGCTTCTTGGAGGGTAAGATCCGCTTCCAAGGAGCAGCCCCTCTCACAACCCTCTCTTTCAGGCAGCCCGCAGAGAGCCAGTCCTCTTCTGGCCAAGAGTCAGCTCTTGTGTCCAGGCAGGTATCTGTGGAGCGTGCCACGATGGAGACCCCCCCGACAGCTGCACTCCCCGTGGCGGAGTGCGTGGAGGACCCCCTGATGCAGTGGGAGCAAGGAGAGGGCACTTCCACCAGAGACCAACCCACATCCACCCCGGGTTCTACCTCCACAGAAAGCAGGCAGAGAGCCAGACCGGAGGGGCAGAGCCACACTGTCCTGCTGGAGATCAGAGACACCATCAGAAGCAGCGTAGATCTCCTCTCTCAGCTGGTACACACCGACATACCATTCTCCAATCGCAATCCCTTCCTCACCTACGTCAACCAGACCCTCATGGACTTGTCCAAATCACAATACCAGGTGATAAAAGACAGGATCACAGATCTTCTTCACAACCCTCCAGACCCAGCTGAACCTGCTCCCACCCAGTCCAAGTCTGCTCCTCCACCCCAGGTGATGTCACTGCCCTTCCAAGGCTTTCCACAGGCCCTCCCCTACCAAGGCTACGGCTACCAGGAGCTCCAGCAGCACAGGCAGCCCTTCCCAGTCCAGGCACTGGTACATTGTACGCCACCGGTGCCACCTATGCCACCGGTGCCACCGGTGCCACCCACGCCACCGCTGCCACCCATGCCACAGATGCCACCCACGCCACAGATGCCACCCATGCCTCACCTCGCTCAGCTGCAGACCAGACTGCCCCACTACACTGCTCCTTCCTCCACCCCACAGCCAAGCCCAGCCTCAGAACATCTGTCATCGGTATTGGGGCTGACACCCCATGTCCTGGAGGAAGGGGCTCTCAACATCACAGGAGTGAGACAGCTCTCTCAGAGCTTCCTCCACACACCATCCCCTGTTTTCCTCTCGGGGCCAGGCACCCTAATGGCGCCTCAGACCAGCACTCCAGCAGCAGCCACCTCCACAGCACCTGGACCTTTCACCCCTGAGACTATGGGCACGCCTCAGAGTGACTGAGAAGTGTACCAGAGACTGGGTGGCTACCTGTTGACTTTATCTTTGCTTGAGACACTTGGATCATTTTGCTTTTACAGCTTTTTATTCATAAAGATTATCTTTGCTTCACACACTTGCTTCATTTATTTTATTAAATAAAGTGTTGGTGGAAACTTTTAGAAATGGTTTAAACCTTTGCATGCTTGTGGGATGGGTAAGGATAGCTGTGCGATGGGCAGGGATACCTTTGGGATGGGTAACAGCTGTGGGATGGGCAGCATAGTGGGACTGTATGGTCCACCCTCCCAGCTGCCACACCTATGGCCCTTTATTATCAATAACAACGTAATCATTGATCCACACATTTCAACATAAATGCAACTCTTTATTAAATGCCCTGTTCATTGTAGGGCCACTCAACATACATGGCCCAATCTCATCAGTGTGATGAGACAGGCTGAAGGAAGCATCCATTAAGCATCTATCATCCTGTCTTGCCACTCCATTGATCCAGCTGGGGAGTTGCACCAGTGTTTCAGGAGGTTGCGCTGCTTCTTCCCTTCACGTGAAGCTCTGTTGGGGCCTTGCACATCCTGAGTGTCGATCAGGATGCCTTGCCTCCATTCACCAGGCTCCATGTCCCCATTGCCTTGTTGGCGGTCCACAAGCCTGTTCTGCAACACTGGGTAGCGGGTGCGCATGAGATTGTGCAGGATGCAGCAAGCTTCCACGATGTTCCTCATGGTCTCTGGGTGATGCTGCATGATGGTGAGAAGTACCTGGAACCTGTTGGCCAGGATGCCAAAGGCGTTCTCCACCACCCGTCTTGCCCTAGACAGCCTGTAGTTGAAGATCCTCTGTTCACGGGTGAAGCATCTGGAAGTGTAGGGCTTCATGAAGTAGGTTCTGAGGGAGAAGGCGTCATCCCCCATGATGAAGTAGGGCACATCTTGTGTGTCGTTGGGCAGGGGTCTGAATCTGGGAAGCCCATGATGAGGTTGCGTTCCAGCCCCTCCTTGAGATGACTGGCGTTGTATACCTGGGCATCTGAAGATGAGCCGTTTACTGAAGCATCGATGTAGATGAACTTGTAGTCAGCATTGACCATGGCGAAGAGGATGATGCTGAAGAAGCCCTTATAGTTGTGATAAGTGGGCCCTGACTTGGCTGGAGCTTTGCAGGCTACGTGCTTCCCATCTATAGCTCCAACGGTGTGGAGGAAGTTACACTTCTGATACCACTGCTCTGCAACTTTCTTCCAGCCTTCTTCAGTGGAGGGGCACTGGAGGAGCTCCTCCAGGTATTCTTCGATGATGGCCTGAACCACTTCTCTGACCACAATGCTGATGGTGTTGTGTGGCACCCTCCAGCCATACTGCATGTTCCTGTACGTGGTCCCTGAGGCCAGGTGGTGCAGAGTCAGTGTCACCTTCAGCCCAGAGTCCAGGCTGGGCCGGAAGTTGGTGCTCTGCTTGGTCAACCTGGGTCTCAGCCGCTCCACAACTTCATCAAACTTGGCTGGCGGAATCCTCATGAAGTTCTGGAATGCATGAGGCTCTTTGTTCCTGAGCTCCACCATCAGCTTGTTATACTGTCTGTACTCGGCTCTTCTCGTGATCCATCTTCAGACCCAGACACTTCTTGGATGCCTCCTTTTCTTCGTGTAGAACAGGTGAAAGATGTAGATGGCTTCGCACTGTTGTAGAACGATGGTGGCTACCAAAAGGAGTGTGTGATGATCCATGGTGGAGATGACTGGATGCTGTGGAAGAGCAAGAGCAAGGCTGAAGAGATCTGCACCGCAGGGCTACTGGACTGAAAGTGAGATCCAGGTGAGTTTCTCCCCCTTTTTATAGGCAATATAGGTTTTCCGCTAGGTGTCTTTTTGCATCCTCTAGGCATCCTGTAGACATCCTAAATATCCGAGATATGTCCACTATGCGAATTTTTTTTCCGTTTTAATGGTTTATATGCGAGCTGCATCCGCTTTCATCCTTTCTCCGTCCATGCTACTAATGCTGTGTGTCCATTCTGTGTCCGTTTCGCTTCCTCCCTGTGTCCGTTTTCCGCTGGAGCGAATGCAAGTTGCGTGGATGTGCAGTGGTTGCCTAGCGGATATAGCGGACGTGTAACGGATAATGATGGACGTCTAACGGATGTTCCCCGTATGCCTAGCGGATGCAGAATGGACGCGTTGGATACATTTTCTGCTCAAAAAGTTTTGAGCAGCTCAAAACTTTTTGAGCAGATGAAATGTCAGTCGACGGATGCTGGACGGATGGAGAGGATGAAAAACGGACGCAGTAAGTACAGAACGGAAGCATCGCATTAACCATCGGATGGCAAGTGTTTCTCTCTGTTTTACATCCTCTTTTCATCCGTTGGCGCTGTGTGACAGGTGCTTAAATTGTTGCAATTCTTCCTTTTAATGATAGTTGCACGTTACCCCATTTTTCCAAATCTATCTTAATTTTTTGTTTCAATTTATAATAGTTATCTTTCTTAATTGTTCCACCTCTAGCCATCAACTGAATCCCCAAATATTTCACTTTCTTTGTGATCTGGATATATGGTCTATCCATTAACTCTGTTTTCTGTTCTGTGTCATATTTCTTCTACCAAAATCTTAGTTTTCCCTTTGTTTATTTTCAATTCTGCTGCTTCCCCGTAGTCTTCTATCTTATTTATCAATGTAGGTCCTGTTTCAAGTGGTTCTTCTAGTGTAAAAACTAAGTCATCTGCAAATGCCTGTAATTTATATTCTTCCTTTCTTATTTCCATACCTTTTATTTCCTTATCTTTCCTAATATTTCTGTTTAATACTTCTAAGGCTAGTACAAATAGTAATGGTGACAAGAGATACTCTTGTCTTGTTCCATTCTTAATGTTAATTTTTCCAGTCAATTCTCCATTTACCATCACTTTTGCATATTGTTTATAATATATTGGTGTAATCATCTTAATAAACCTTTCCCCAAAATCAATTTCTTCCATGTGTGTCAACATAATTTGCCAATTCACATTGTCAAATGCCTTCTGTGCATCTAAGAAAATCAACACCATCTGTTTTTCTGGATGCACTTCATAATATATCAAGGTGTTCAGGATTACTATTGTCTTTTATTTGTCTCTTAGTTGGATTTTATTTGTCTGAGTGTATAAATTGGTTAAAAAATCTCTTTTGTCTCTCTGCTATTATTGAAGCAAATATTTTATCATCCATGTTGATATTGGTCTATAGTTTTTAATCTGTTATAGGTCAGATTCTTCTTTGCGTATGAGAGTAATATAGGCTTCCATCCATGAGTTGGGTACTTTCACCTCTATCAATACTCTTCCAATATTGTGTTACTAAGGGAATCCTGCAAGATCTCAGCCAGTACTTGAGTACTGAAGATTTGTCTTTAAATGAATCCAAACTCCAGCTCCTCTTTAGGACAATGATGGTTTATTCAATATATCAGCAAACAACAAATACTCTAATCAGGCAAGAATGGCTAAAAGCCAGGCAAGGTTAGCGTTGGGTTTGAGTTTGCTCTCTTTCCTTTTATTATCATTATCATAAAACATACCACACCACACCCAGACCTATACACAGTTCTAGTTCTGACCACACCTAACCTATTATCCCTAAATGCTATTAACCCTATAACATGTCTACATTCCTAACCTATTCCAAACCTCACTAACTGATCCCCACCTGGTGCCACCTTCACCATGTCTTAATTCAATGCTTAATTACCACGTATATGTGCCCAAACCCCCTCTAACAATATGCATCACATCAATATATGAATAAAGCCATTCCCATCCCCACAGTTGTTTCAGAATCCATCCTGCAACTCACAGTTCTGCTGAGTCATTCTAAAGCAACCTTCAACATCATCAGCTAGCACACAAGCAGCAATACAGATCCAGCATCAGCAGAGCTAAGGTGGTATTCTCCAATGCCAGCTGACATGCTGCGAAATGTGTTTGGAGATGATGGGCTCCATAGCAAATTTGGAACCGGACAGGCAGCCCCCTCTACCACGGACCCACCTGTGAAGCAAAGAATGATATAATCATTTTCTGATTATAATTCTAGTTAGCTCCACCTCTTGCTGGGTTTCTTGCTTCCTTTCTGTTGTTTGCATTTCTATGTTCGGCTCTTTGTATTTATTCTGTTTCTTTTATCCAATTGTCCCACAATCTTACAATCCAACCAGCAAAGTTTTTCAAACTATAAATCCAACATTCAAGAGTCTTTGTGTCTCAAAGTTAGTCTGTCTGTTTTCAATAATCCAAGGGTAATATCTTCATACAATTCTCTACCAATTAAGTTTTGTCTTCTTACTTTCTGGAATCTTTTGATATTGGAGTTCCTTTAAATTTCCCTTTAAGTTCTTCTTAGATTGAATCTTTAAGGATTTTAGGGATCTGCAATAATTTCTTTTGACAACAAAAGAAACTCAGTTTCCACTTTCCACCTTTTCCCCCAAAATTTCTTTTGTCTTTTCAAACCTTTACCAATGTTCCAAAAAAGTTAAATATATATAATACTTTTTATAAACCAATTACAGCATTTTAAATAATGCCTATCCAAAGCCAAATCCTGTCCAATCACAAAGTCCAATTTTCAATTGTTCAATTTATTTTAATCTTCCTTTATTTTCCTTTCTTTCCATCTTTCAGTTTTTAGAATTCAATTTTTGTGTATTACAAATTCTTCTCCAATATTAATATGCTGCAAGTTCAAAGATTCTTATGAGTCCTCTTTTCTGATATTTTTTTTTTAATCAGGGGAACATAGTAATTCAGAAGTATTCTTACTCCATTCACACACCATTCACCGTCTCTTTGCTCCTGCACAGTCTTAAGTAATCCATCTTCAGGGTAGCCATTTTGGTTGTCCCTACAGCTTTTGAGATGAGGGGGCCTTCCATGCCAGGGAGGAGAGGTGCGGCTCTCCTCTACCTGCCAGGCAGTTGCCCTTTCTTCACCACCTCTTCAGGGTGGTTCTGGCCCTGATTAGGGCTGTCCAATGAGTAGAGTGGAATAAGGCTGTGGTGGTTGCAGACCTCATTCTGAAAGCGACAGAGGTTCAGCTGGAATGCTGGTCCTCAACCTTGAATGGTTTGGGTTCACTGTATTTTTTTTTGTCAGCTTGAGCTCTAGTCTCTTGTAGGGCAAGTCTGACTACTGGCCAAGTGGTTTGTAAATTATTTATCCAGTCCGTAAGGGAGGGGATGTCAGGTTCATTGGTGGGTAGCTCTGGCATGGGGTTGAATTGTTGTCCTGTGGCTACCTGGAATAGGGTGAAACCAGTGCTACTATGTCCTGAGTTTTTGTAAGTTACCCCAGCAAAAGGTCAGTTCAATTGTCCTGTTGGTAGTTAATAAAACTACTATTGAGCCATTCATCTGGGAGTGATGGGAGGAGCTTAACTCCTTAGCAGAGCCTAATAGGTTTAAAAATGCCCACCAAAATTTTGAAGTTAATTGTACATCCCTGTTTGAGATAATCCATTAAGAAGCTCCATGGAGGTGATAAATATGTACTAAGAACACTTTTGCTAATGCCTTGGTTTTGGGGATCTCCTGACAGGGTATAAAATGGACTTGTTTTGAAAAGAGATCCATTACAATCAGAAAGGCTGTATTTCCTGTGCTTTCAGGCAGCTCCACTATAAAATCCATAGAAATCTCTCTCCAGAGTACTGATGATTGTGCTATGGTTTGTAGCGGTCCTGGGGATTTTCCTTGTCATGTTTCCTTTTTTGCAGCTGCGCAGATAGGGCAGCTACAGTAGCGACATAGGTCTCAATGTCTTTTTTAAGGGATGCCATCAGAATTGTCTTTCAATAAGGTGCAGAGTTTTTACAAATCCAAAATATCCAGCTATTTTGGAGTCATGGCATTGTTTCATGAAGTCCAGTCTCTGGCTGGCAGGGATGTAAAACTATCTCTACCCTATCTTTGAGTAAGCAAATATTTTTGTGAGCTTGGAGACAGTCATCCTTAAGGAGTGCCTCCTTAAATGTGGAAGCCATTGTGTTGTCAGCAAGTAGTTCTTTTTTCTCTTGTGCCATTCAAAGACCCCCACCAGAAAGGCTGATAGTCCATTAGGGGGGAAATCTGGAAAACCCAACCCCAATGGAAAAGAAACTGCCCTGAGAAGACAAGAAGCTGTGTGGTTTCAGTCCCCTCCAAATCCCGAGGAAGAAATCCAAGAAGACCTGAGCTAGTCTGAAAACTTTTTGAAAGATGACTTGCTGGTAATAATACTAAGGCTGCTATTTTTGGTCAGCTGGGTTCGATGAAACCCGTTTTTAGATTTTTGTCAATCAATGCTCTGAGTTAATTTAGTTCTCTAGGGGACATGCATTTTTGGTTTTGGAAGTTTAGCTCCCGTTAAGATCTCAGTGGCACAATCTGTGGTGCGAGGAGGCAGGGGTTCATCATATGCCTCCTCGCTAAATACTTCGGCCAAATCCTGGTATTCTTTGGGGATTGTTAGGGATAACATTGTTTACCCTAACTGGTTTAGGTGAAATAATAACTATGAATCATAGTTAGTGTATGTTAGAGTGTATGCAGCTTTAACTATGAAATAGCAATTAAAGGAGTGGTTATGAAAACAATATAAAAGTAGCAAGACTACGGCTTGCTCTCTCTCTCTGGCTTTGATGATCCCTGATTACTGCTTGGAATCAAGACTGCATTGCTCGAACGGGAGAGACTACAAAGGACTGATTTTGTAAGTGAACTGACATAGGATATTCTACATGGACTTTGCTAACTGAATATCCCTGAATGGACTGACTACATGGTAAATGATATTTGGACTGTTATTTGACTATGCCATAAACTTATACTGGAATAAAATATATTATTGATAGCACAAGCGTATCTGTTATTTTTACTGTATGTTAATAAACATACAAGCTTAGCTCACTCATTTATCTGTGTGCCTATCTGACTAACGCTGCACATTCTGTTTAGCTTGTCTACCTAACCCTGGTT